>JBAMMX010000019.1:24331189-24433689 GCA_037126225.1 Dillenia turbinata
AGGTTTTGAGTCCACTAACAGGATAGTCCTCCATATTTGTCTACTGTGATGGTTTGTAGGCTGAAATTCCCACTGTTATCTAGAAAAGAAAAACAAAAAAAGAACGAAGCATGCCATTGTCGAAATTGATGTGGAGGAATCACTTGGCCATCTCCTCCACTGTTGATAGACGAGCTGCTCTAGGGACACCTCATCAACAGGTTATTACAAATTTTACTAACACAAATAATCACCTTCCATATGTTTGGCCTTAGGTTGTAACAAGGTGGCACATTTTTGGTGCTCATTTAGTGCTTTTTTCTTCTTCAATTATCAGGGAGTAGAACAAAATTCAACAAAAGATAACATGTAATGTACATATGAATTAAATGTGTGAGAACAATCTCAAACTCTTACTCAAAATAATTAATAAAGCATGTGTCCTAATGTAAATATGTCCTACTCAAAAGCAACACATTTAAGAAGTAGATACCATGTCCTGATGCCATCAAAGTCTCAACAATGTTGAAATTAATGGAATTAATACACCAGAGCAAAACAGTAATGCGATCCTAATCCAAACCATGACACTGTAACCGCAATTCCCTCTACCTCAAGCTCATACGGTTTGTAATACTTCAAAGAGAAATTTCCATAGGATAACCACCAGGCTGTAACAATCTATTATCCAATTAGTGAGCCATGATGAACATAGATCTCAAATCCATGAAGCCTTATATACGCCAAAAGTTTGGATAAGCATCGAACGGAGTTTAAGATAGATTACCACCAATAAAAGAATACGTGGAAAAGAGAGAATGCAATGTCAGAAGCTTTCACAAATGAATCACATAAAAGTTGGCAAAGCATTCAAATGGCAGTTGGTGCAAAAGTCAAGTACTTGCAAAGCATAAATGTAAAAGATGGGAATGCTTCCAATATTTCAACTAACATGTCCATACCTGTCCCAGAAATTCTTGCTCAACAGCTCTACCTGCAGCAGCCTCTTGTTCTGCAGCCACTTTCCATCTTGTAATTTCTTCTTCGGCAGCAGCAATGTCCAGCATAAGTCCTTCAACCTGAAATAATAAGCCATGTCAAAAATCCGTCAGTAAGAGATGTATAACAGTAAAAAGAATGTCACAGGCCAGTATGGAGTATCAATGAGGGTATTCTTTCAAGTATACCCATGACGCTGAGCAACAAAAATTGGAATAAAGGAAATTGCGATATGGCAGTTCAAAGGTCAGAGTCAAAACTCACACTTTCATTTGCTACTCTCTCCTTTTCTTCAAGTTCCTCTATACGCATCTTCCTTTGGTTGAGCTCCTTTGCTTGAGCCTCCACTTGCTCTTTAAGTGAAGTTGACTCTGCCCTTAATCCAGGAAAGCAATATGCAAAAAAGTAAGACCAGGTGATTTGGGGTCCCTATGGCCAGAAGAGAATGCAATCTTAATGTATTATCACATAGATGCATGATAAAAATAAAATTATCTAGCAATAAAGGACTCCCCAATAAGACACAGACAAAATCTGATGGAGGTCACTATAAGTAAAGAAAGTTAAGAACAACTGCTACAGGGTTCAACCAACGTCTAGATGAGCAAAAACATGTCTCAACATGCTCATCAAACCTACTTTAGCAGCTGTAAAAGACTATTACTATGTCAGCAATGGCATGTTTGCTAAATGAAAGTGATTGAAATAATTGAGAATCCTACCACAGACCGTCCCAACAATTACAGTGTAAAGGTCTATTCATTTGTATAGTGAAAACAAATGCATTCTGAGAGGCATTATGATTAAAAACAACTGCCACTGGTCATTAAAATCCATTAACTGAAAATGTGTTTTTTTTCTTTTAATGGAATGACAATCTTCATAAGTAGTACTGGTGTTCATAATTCATATTTTATCAATATGGCCCAAAGTAGATGGAAAAAACAAATTCATGAAGCCTACCCAATTAGTATAGAATAGAAGGAATAATTACGTATCAGTGACTATACTAACAGAGATCTTACATTCTGCAATTCTTTGCTTTTACCACATTTCTTGAAAGTCATATCCCCCCCCCCTTCCACCAAAAAAAAAGGTCAAAGTGAGAAAACTTAACACAGAAACCAGATCTCTACAGAAAGGCTTGAACAAAAGAGATAGCCAAAAATTTTCTTTCCCTCTACGTTCCTGTTTCAGTGTAAGTTTCATTATGGCTTTGATCTTCAGTAGTTTGCACAAATATGCTAGGCAAAGTTTGGTTGGAAGATTAGAGGTTCCTAGGAAGTTTGGGTTGAGAAATGTGGAGAAAAAAGCCAAATATCTAAATATTATCCTGATGAATGTCACTGAAAATAAAAACTTGTATCCAGCTAAAACGGTTCTTTTGCAGAAATTCAATAGCAATATATCACTATAGTAAACTTCAAAGCTACCGAAGCACGAAACTTTATGCAGACTTTTATCACGTCAAAGATCTTACTCTCCCTAAAAAGAGGAGTAGGAAAGAATAAGCTTCTACCTAGTTTGACAACTTTCCTCTCTGAACTTTGCTTCCAGGAATGGCCAGACCTCCCACTACACAAGCTCTCTCCACATCTTTTATTCCCTTATGAAATTCCATTCTACAGAAGCTACCGAAGCACGACACTTTATGCAGACTTGTCAAAGATCTCACTCTCCCTAAAAAGAGGAGAAGGAAAGAATAAGCTTCTACCTAGTTTGACAACTTTCCTTTCTGAACTTTGCTTCCAGGAAAGGCAAGACCTCCCACTACACAAGCTCTCTCCACATCTTTCATTCCCTTATGAAATTCCATTTTTCAGAAGGGCCCTTAGAAATATATACAAAACAGAAGAAGGAACCAACAAAAACTAGAATTACTGCTACATCAGTTCAACTTTTTTGAGTCCAAGCTTAGTTGGGGTTGGCTAATATGAATCCTAATATGAATCCTCTTAGCAATATTGCTTAACCACCTGTTCTAGGTGTGCCATTCTTGCGCCTATTTCCATACTTTGTGGGCATGCTCAATAAATGGGCCAAAATAAAGGAGCAGGGCCGAAGAAGCAACTCATGAAATATGAACTTTTACCTAATCATGCTCACCAAAATTTGTCCTACATATTGAGCTCAATGTAAGGTTTATATGGTGCCCATATATGACCAAGTACAAGTTCTCCACACAAAACAAAGCAAATAGATCCACATTGCATTTATGAACTTCAATGATTAAGGTGCCAAGTATTTTTCATGATTTGAGCTGCCAATTTACTTTGACTGAAGAGTTCTAAGTTCTGTACTTGAGAGATTGAGGTTTCATCTGCTGACAGATCTTTTTCTTATTTTTAACTTCTTAAAGCCAGCTTGTTCACAGACCAAAAAAGGTAGAAGCTTCAGGCATGTACCAGACAGATGGCAGACCTCAATGGCCCACTTCATGACTCTCATGATAAATATAAGCTGCTTGGAGAAAAATTTTATCCCACAGTTACAACAAGTATATAAAGGAGAGTTCACAAAGCTAGAACAAATCATATGAAAAAAACGTTTGCCTGATAAAAACAAACGCGAAACATAGGATAATGAAGGGATAATGACGACTAGGGATGTCACCAGAAACACTAGAATGTAGAGATCACATTTCCCTTACATAGAACTTTTGTTAAGACACATATGCACGTCTAATGTATGGCATCCAAAAATATGGGGCAAAGTACCTTAGCTCATCAACAGAACGCTTCAACTCTAGAATTTCAACCTGCGACTCTTTAACAATTTTCTCAAGAGCTCCAGCCTGCACAATTATTTGAAGTAATTGGCAAATTGAACAAAAAGGAGAATTTGCAAACACACTACATTCCTAAACTTACCAATGTATATACTTCATCATCTGCTGTCTCGGGCGTGCCTGCTTTGTCATGGCGCTCCAAGATATTGCTGAATCTAATTTTTATACCAGACTCTCGTAAACCATTTTCAGCAACTTCAAACAACTCACTTGTTTTGGATGAAGGATCGTATTTCATCCTCTTTGACAGAGTACTTCTAAGCAAAGATCCAATCTGTTCTTTCTCTTTCACCAATTGAGAAACTGTTTCGTGCAACTTTTTAGCTTCATATTTTCTCTCTTCAAACATATCCTTTGTTTTCACAATAACAATCTTTGTGAGTTCATAAATTGAGTCCATTCCCGCTAAAGAAGCTCGTATGTTCTCCTCCAAGTCTGTTTCTTGCGGCAAAAACAATGACTCAGAGAACTCATGCTGATCCATATTACTATCATCATCCACTAAACTTATCAAACTATACATTTGTTCATGAATCTTTGATACAAAATTTAACTGATCAGACAGTAAAGGCTTTTGTGCGTCAATCTTTGCTTCTAGACTCCTCGATTTATTATCATATTCACTTACCAACTCTTTCAATTCTAGTGATTCCTTCTCCATAGACCTTAGCTTCTCCGCCATCTCTCTTTCCATCTCCGACTTCTCCATTTCCTTCTCTGCAACAACTTTCTCCAAATTCTCGACTGCGCTACTTTTCTTCGCTACCTCCTCCCTCAGCCCACTTATTGTGGCTTCAAGCTGAGAAACCTCAATAGCAATCTCATAGTTTCTCTGTTCCATCTGCTCACGGGCATCATTCCTAGATTTAGTAGTTGTCTCAATCTGCTTAAGCATCTCCTCAACAATCTCATTCGTCCTCTTAATAACCCCATAAGCAATTGCGGGCAAACCCGAGTACTTCTGATACCTGGGAAATCCACCAGCCGAGAAATCCTTAAAACTACTCAGTTTCCTCGATATTTTCTCGATCCCAGTCACCATCATCTGCTCAGCATTGTTCATCTCCGATCTAATCGAATCAATTTGCTGAACATACTCATCCCTGACCTTATTTGCTTCGCTTAATTCTGTTAATAACCTCTCATTAGATCTCAAAGCTTCCTCCTTCTCTCTCAAAG
This sequence comes from Dillenia turbinata, assembly GCA_037126225.1. Classification (NCBI taxonomy): domain Eukaryota; kingdom Viridiplantae; phylum Streptophyta; class Magnoliopsida; order Dilleniales; family Dilleniaceae; genus Dillenia; species Dillenia turbinata. The sequence goes on from JBAMMX010000019.1 coordinate 24,336,135, forward strand.
CCTCGTCTTTCAATCTAGTACTCTCATCCCGCTTCTTGATCGCTTCATGGGCTAAAACCTTTAATCGATTGAACTGAGTCTGCAAGTCCGATTTCGAACTCTCCGCAGCCTCACGAGCTTGTCTTTCACGTTCCAATTCGGCGAGAATCTCCCGCAATCGTTCTACCGATACATCCTCTTCCTCTTGCGAAGGGCTAGAAATCGCGATCGGCGCCGGATCATCGTCGGCTTCAACGTCACTCAAGACCGCATCGGCGTCTTCGTCGCCGACGCCCGTCGCCATTCAGTTTACAAAACTCGTTGTTGCGGAACAATTGAATGAACCCTTGATCATACCAAACTCAATCAATTCTGAAATTCAAGTTCCGAATTTGGGGAAACAAAACCCCAGACTTGAGAAACCCTAGGGTCCGGAATTGCGGTAGGGAGGGATTGAAATTGACCTAGAAATTGAGGGTCAGTGCAAATATCGTGCCTTGCAAGAATAACAAGTTGGGATCGTACGCCCCGATATATTAGATTGTTTGCGCGCAAAAGGACGATGTGCGAAACAAGAACGACGCCGTCCGCACCAAGTACCCATTACTCTCTCCACCCTCCTCAAGTTTTGTTAATCATTCAATTCAGATTTAACCCTGCTCGTCATCAGTAAAACGACATCGTTTGTGCTCGGCGCAGATGGGATCGATTACCTTCCAATCCTTCCGCTCTACTCAAAAACAAATAAATAAATAAATAAATAAATAAATGAATAAGAATAGGTATAGACGTCTGTTCTCAACATTTTGGTTTAGCTTATCAAGAGCATTATTGCTAATCATGTTATAATTATCTTTTTTTAAATAATAAAATTTGTGGTTGCTTCGATCACGTGCTCGCTTAATTGCGTTATTGTATTTAAAAACACCTGAAGTGAATCTTATTACATAAAAAATACCACACGATAACTTTTTGCATTCTTGCATTTGCTAACACCTTTTGATTGCTCTTTTTTTTTTTTTTAACCCCGTATTCAGAGTTTCACTATGATTAATCTAGATCGAATCGCAATCGGGTCTTTATTCGAAAGGGACTCTCTTTACGTGATTTTTTTCATACCCATAAAAAGTCAAACTTATGACCATAATTAAAAAAACTTAACTCTCTTCCAATTGAATCAACAAACATTGATTGCGCTTTCAAAGTATATAAAACGCATATTTAGTTTTGTGAAAAGTTAAATCCATGACGCGGAGCGATCAAATAAAACAAAAATTAAATAGATTGAATTCTAACTTATAATTCCTCTCTGTATTTATTTTTTGTTAGACTTGAAACATATTTTAACCCATTCAAAATTGCTTAATTTTGAAAGGTTTTATTTTTTTTAACCGATATATATTGTATATAGAAATTTTATTCATTTCATACAGTATTTCTTACGGTATTTTTTTTGGGGGGGGGATTATGTAAAAAGATTTAACTTTTTTGAATTTACTTAGAATTATGTTCTCTAATGCAAACCACAAGATTTAAAATATCTGAGATATAGAACAAATTACCCACAAAAAAATATCAAAGGACTTTCATGATATGTTAAAAAGAAAATTCAAATTCAAAATTCAAGTAATAGATCTAGAAATCCAAAATTCTGAAATCATCAATTATCAAATCGTGTAACTTAAAATTGATAAAAAAAATAAAAAATTATTTATCATGATATTTACTCTAAATTTTTCTACATGAATATATAATTTAATAGATTACTAGAATTATCACTTTGAATAACTAATAATATAGTGTCATATTCCATTGAACACAAAAATCTAGTTGTCGGAAAATCAAGGTATGATGTTGGGTCCTTCATGATTTATTTTTGTCCCTTTATTATCCTTTGAGATTGCCATGTATTTCTCTACTAAAATGATGAAGAAATGTGTTGTCATGGAAAAAGAAAAACTCTACATCAATGTATTTGAAGAAATAAACTCTATCAACCTAAAATTTTATTGGAGAATTTTTTTATTGTAAATATATAATTTTCTGAGCCATAATTCCTAAATACATTTTTTCCCCTTATTTAGTTGTTATATTAAAAGAGCGATTTAGGGAAGATACCGAATATTACTAAATTATAATTTTTTCACTATTCATTCTAGAGAACGTTTGATTAAAGTGAATCGGAATCAATAATTGGATTAAAATTTATATAATTTGTTCGCAATAAATGAGACTGAGATTTAGGAATGAAATTATGAAATTATAAGATTTCTTAAGAGTTTTAAAATCATTTCCAATCTTTTTTATTCTAAATCTAATTCCAATTTCTGACTATGAATCCAATGCCCCTAATTTCCTTCCATATTTACTAGATAGCTTCATAATATATACAACAGTTTTGAGTCTTTGACATAAATATATATATATATATATATATATATATATATATATATATCAGTTTTCTTGTCATATGATATTTTGTCGATTATTATTATTATTAAAATTAGATCGTAAAATATCCAAGGGGATAATTTAGTGATCATAATCCTTCTCATCTCATTCCATGATTCGGAAATCAAATCTCGTGTAGTAAAAAAAAAAAAAGATCATAAATTAAAGATTTATAATTTATAAGGTAAGCTCTATTATTGCAGTTTAAGAGTCACAATCATACAGAAATATATAGCTCCACCGTCCAAAATTCAAACACCTAGATTTTTTTTTTTTTTTTTAATTCTTCTTGTCTATCCAATCCCTTCATTTGTGATAAACTAAGATGGTTTGGTGTTGACTAGTAAAAGACGATACATGTATTAATGTTTTGGTCTTACAAAAAGAACAAAGCTCTTTCAAAAAATGGGAATTATTTGAACCCTAATACCCAGTGATCATGGGACAAAAACTTATATACTCAAAATAATATTGCTAATTTTAATTTTCTTTTTTTTTTCAAACAACAAAACCCAATAAATTATAAAAAATACGATAATAAATAATTTTACAGTACTTCAGGAATATATGATAAGATTTTTTTTTCTTTCTTAGCGATGCACGTTAACAATTTAATATCATTTATCTTGTTGATAATTAAATTAATACCCTTATAACTATTATTATTCATATTTCAATGACTAATTTTAAGAGAAGATTAACGTGTAAATATAAATCAGAAACATCGATAATATTTTGATAGATTATGAGGAGTTCGAGTTAAATATATATATTTTTATAATATAATCACTCTTGAAAAAGACTAACCAAAATACAAGAATTAATAAAGAAGCACTAAACACTCAAAAAAAATTTCAATTATCACAATTTTTTTAAAACTTGATTACTATTATTTTTTTAAATTATCATCACAATTAATAATAGTAAACTCAACACATGGTTCTGTCGAACGAGCAGCGACTACGTTTGGCTTGCCCAACAAGAACGTTCCACGGCATCATCACTGCCCACAACTTTCTCTCATTCTCAGCACTCCACCAAATGATTTCCAACTCCCCACCTAAAATAACCCAAAAAATCCAAAAAAATTTGATCATGTTGAGAAAAATCGATCTTCACGACAAAACGTACGAGACCAGGCACCTAGTATTCTCCTTTACTAGATTATTTTATTCGAAATTAAGATTCGACCCAATTTCTAATTTTCCTTTTGGCGCAAGAAATCGTCTGATGCAAATTTTTAAATTACTTTCCCCAACTTGGGTATCGCGTCTGATGAAGATGACTAAAAGTAACAAGAAAAAAATAAAATCATCATTATTATGGTCGGGGTTGACTAAAATTCCCTGTTTGTGCTTCGCTTTCAATTGAAGTTACGTCTATGTTTTGCGTTGCTTTTTCCACAAACTTTTCTGGGTTTCATCCAATTCTTTTGCGTGTTTTGTCTCTCACAAGTTTCAAATTTTCCATTTTGAATTGGTTTTTAAAGATTAAGACTTGGGTTTTTTTTTTTTTTTTCTCAAGTCAATTGAGGTTTCCACTTGTAAATTTCTAGGTTTTTCATATTTCGGCGTGGTTCATACTAGGTGGTAAATGCTTCTTTCTCTTTCTGTGTACTTTTTTTGAACCAGTCTTCACGAGACCCATTTTGGATATTTGATTAGTCTTTGTTTTCAGATTCCACCGTTCTACCTGGAATTTTCTGTATTAATCACGAGTGTTAGTTGATCTGGGTATCTTAAGGTTACTTATATAAGACAGAAGTTGAGCTGTTCTGCATATAATTCGTCATTTTCTGCATTTCTAAGGTTTTCCAGGTGCTAGAGATTTACATGGTTAGTTATTCTTTTTTGTTGATTGAATTGTCTTTCTCGTGCTTATATGAATATTTCCATGATTGGGTAGGTGGGGATTTTGAAGGGATTTCTGTGAATTTTGGAGGCAATGGGGAATAAAGGATCAAAGGGGGCAAGTAGGAGGCAGTTTTCATCGTTTGGATCTAGTTCATTTGGTCATCATGGATATCCTGAATCATCGTGTATTCCACAGGCTCAACCTTACCATACGCCGCAGCACAATTATGCACCTGCGTCTTATGACTATGGCAATCAGACCAATGCACCACATCATAAGCTGGACCGGAGATATTCGAGAATAGCTGATAACTATACCAGCTTGGAGCAGGTAAATCTGTACATTCTCATCTGTTTACGATGATACTGGGTATCAGATAAACATAAGTGCAAGTGTTTAGCAAGTTTATCCATGTCCTTTTCAGCCAAAGTTGGGAGATCATTTATGAAATTTCATTTAGCTCATAGCATAGGGGGGATGCCTGAACTTGTTATGACAGTTAAATGAGGTCATGAATAGCTGCATGCTAGCATGGAAATTTCTAATCGATAATTTTGCTTCGCTTCAGGTCACTTCTGCTCTCGCACAAGCTGGTCTCGAGTCTTCTAACCTAATCGTTGGTATCGACTTCACTAAGAGCAATGAGTGGACAGGTGTACCCTTGCTTAGACCTCGTACTCTTTTGATGATTATTCACAAAGCAGCAAACCAACAAAAAATCTTTCTTTCTTCCTGTTTTTTTTTTTTTTTTTGGCTGCTCTATTTAAAAACAGGTGCCAGGTCATTTAACCACCGAAGCTTACATCACATTGGAAGTAGCCAAAATCCATATGAACAAGCAATATCAATTATTGGAAAGACCTTATCTGCCTTTGACGAGGATAATTTGATTCCCTGCTTTGGATTTGGAGATGGTAAATTCGTGTTGTCATGTTTTGTGGTCCTATATTCATAAGGACAGTAAAGATGATATTTGTTCTTTGTATATTTGCAGCATCCACACATGATACAGATGTCTTCAGTTTCTGTCCTGACCAAGGAGTTTGCAGTGGATTTGAGGAAGTGTTGTCCAGATACAGAGAACTAGTTTCCCATCTACGTCTTGCAGGTTCTATATATATTTACTTGTTAACTTCTCTCTCTCTCTCTGGAGGGCTGCAATTGCGAAAATTTGAATCCTGGTTGGTTGAGCTCATGGTTCCTATTTCTGAGGCAGGACCCACATCTTTTGCACCTATAATTGAAATGGCAATGACAATTGTTGAGCAAAGCTCTGGCCAGTACCATGTTCTGCTGATTATTGCAGATGGCCAGGTAATTGACTTCTGATTCTTGAATTTACTTTTTTGGAATATTAGCATTTTTTCCTTGTCTAATGTTGGATTTCTGCTCAGTAAACAAGTTTGATGAGGTCTCTATTTAGCAAAATATTATGCTATTCTGGAAAGCCAGTCGACTTTCTTTATCACTGGATGGCCTGACCTATTGCCTTGAATCTCTAATCATAGGTGACACGGAGTGCAGATACAGAACCTGGCAGGCTAAGTCCGCAGGAACAAAAGACAGTAGATGCTATAGTAAAAGCAAGGTAGATGTTAAAGGACTTTCAGTTCTTGCATTTGATTTAGAAATGGAATCTGAATTGCTCTTTATTTGCAGTCAGTACCCTTTATCCATAATTCTAGTTGGGGTTGGAGATGGACCTTGGGATTTGATGGAGGAGTTTGATGATAACATCCCTACTCGGGCCTTTGATAATTTTCAGGTAATTAGTATTTTATTATTCTGAATTTTGAGAGAGGGCAACAGTGCTTAATTAGAATAATTGTTTGTATGTTTAGTTTGTCAATTTTACAGAGATTATGTCAAAAAATGTGGATACATCCAGGAAACAGACAGAATTTGCTCTTTCTGCCTTGATGGAAATACCATCTCAATATAAAGCAACCATTGAGCTCAACATATTGGGGTAATAATACATTTAATTTCTGCATGTGTCACGGGCTTAATTTTTATGTAGCACTTTTTGTATAATCTTTTAATATGTTCTTTCTTGCCCACATAGTGGTCGGAGGGGCAATAGTCCAGGCAGGATTCCACTTCCACCACCTGTTTGTGTTACTGCTTTCAGCAGCAGCTCAAAATCTGATAAATCAAGAAGTTTTCAGCATAGCTTACCTTCCTATACTCAAGCTCGGACTTCAACTTCAGTTTATGACAGTCAATACACTGCACCGGCAGCAACTTCCTTTTATGACAATCAGGTAGGCTGACTACTCTCAGAAACGTAAGTTTTACCAAACTTTTCTTAAATCTTGGTTGTTATCTATGGTGAATTGGACAGGTCTGTCCCATTTGTTTAAGTAATCCGAAGGACATGGCATTTGGTTGCGGGCATCAGGTAAACACTCTTCTTATAACTCCCTTGGATTCTTCATTGCTTCAGCTCATTTAACCAAGAATAGAGTCAATTTTTAAGGTGGGTTTTTTTTTTTTTTGGGATAGACATGCTGTGGATGTGGAGACGATCTTCAGTCTTGTCCAATATGCAGAGCTCCCATTCAGGCCAGGATAAAACTTTATTAGGCTTTTCTCACATCTCTGAGGTTCCTTACTGCTCTTCATTGTAGCTTTGTGAGGCATCGCTGATGGCTGCATCAGACACCTGTACCGTGAGGGCAAGGAAGGTTAGTCTCCCAAGACTTTTAACCCGTATCTGTGAAATCCTTTCAAGTGGATGGCACATGTATTGCACTGAGGATCAATTATTTGCCTTTACAGGGCTTGTTTCTTGCTTGACGGATATACTACTGGCCTCAAAGCATATCAACCAATTGATGCAGTCACAAGCTGTTCTGGGATACTTGTCATTAATTAGAAAAGAGCAATATGCGTGTTGATCCTAGGACGGACCATTGTAACCTTATCGATCAGTCCCACCTGGCTAGTTGTGTTGTTTCATGTGACTTAAAGCAAGGAGCATACACCGAAATAGTTTTTAGTGTATATCAGTGTTTTTGAGCAGCTTATTCCCTTTTCTTCTGTGATCAGATTAATTTCATTTTTTTTTTCTGGAACAATTGGGTATTGAGGACAAAAGAACAAGATGTCTTTTAGTTGTGCCTGAAATTCTTGTGATTTAACATTAAAGGATCTAAACCCTGACAAGAGTGTTGTCTGCATACTTTGAATTCTGAACTGCAGAATAACTTACATGATATTTTTCCTAATTTGCATAAGCAACAATTGAATATAGAAAGAAAGTCCAACATTGTATATTTATCCGAGTTGGCATGTGCCTTTGATATCCAAAATTACATCATGGAAAAAGAAATATTGAAAACAATGTCTCACATCAATGTAAAGAATAACATAAAGGCCCACGATAACCTTGCTCAACCAAAGTTAAAAAGCCAACCATGCAGTGGTATGATTTTCCTGGTGTTACCATTGATAATAATATTTATTGGATGGATAGTAAGACTCTTCCTCAGGAACAAATTCGCCTGACAACAAAGAACTCTGCAGGCGCCATCCTTCCGGTTCTTTAAGAAATTGTTTTCCTTCTATGTATGTTTGGATCCTCATAATGGTCTTATTTACCTTTGGATCGGTCTGCGCTCTCAGGGCAACCAAAAAATGGGTATAGATTACATCCAGTATCTTCTGGAACTGAGATCTGTATCTCTTATAGAGGCTGAAGCCTGCCATCTGAAAAATAGAAAATCACAAGTTCTTTATGTGTTATTTCATATAAATACGTAAGTTTTGCGCAGGATTTCAATATCAACTTACACTCAAAAATGCCTCCAGCGCAACTGCAGTATATTTATTGGCAGGAAGAGCATTTAAAAGCCTTGCAATCCATGCCCAACCTTCTTTCAGCCCATGAGCATTTTGGACTCCAGCTTCTGTCTGCAAAATATAAAATTTTCTCTGGTAAGTATTTATCCAAAAAAAAAAAAAGATAATTGATTATGATTGTGACAGCTGGGTTGCAAGTTATATCACCTGTAAGCATTTCAAGTTAATCTAATCTTCTATGGAAACCAAATACTTATTTTACGGTTAAGGATGTGGCAGAACCTGAATAATTGCAGCATATAGTCTCACATAAGATTCTAATCTCTCCAAATAACGGTCAACACTTTCAATCTTCCCATCTTCTTCTCGGATGCCTATAGCTCTGTAGTAAGCTTCTTTTGTTTCAAATACAGACTGCAGAAATAGAAAAAATCAAATTGCCAATAGTAGAGTGACCAAGGTAATTCTCCATGCTATGGATTTTTCTTAGACCGCTCCAATATAGGATGTCAGTGATGAATTCAATTGAGTTCAGAGCTACTCACCTCAGAGTATTGTACATGCTTTGGAACAGTATATATACATGCTAGGTGAAACTCGGCAAGGAGAAGATCCAAAGCATATGGGACCTGATTCAAAGCAACATATTTGTGAATAACCAAAGCAATTGTAAAGATTGGGCACATCATATATGATATTTGGGTTGCAGATTGTACAGAATTGCCAGATGTATTAACCAATCTAAGAATCCTGTAACCGTCTGATGATTGAAGTGCAAAAGTAACATGGGATTGAGATCAAGCACAAATGACATTGTACCTGTGAAGCAACCAGAACAATAACGTGGCCACATGCAAAAGCAGCTCTGGTGAAACTTGAGCTGGGGGTTTCACACTGAGAAATGACCTGAGTTACACTAGCAATTTAGTGCTGTTGATTCCCATATGCACCAGCTGCAAATAAAGAAGATACGATAGAAAACACAAAAAATAGTGGTCATACCTTCTTTGCAAACATTGCAACACTGATGGACTTGGGGCAAGCGGGATTATTGAATATCTTTACCAGTTCAGTTGCTTTGGCTCTGGAAAGAAACAAGCAACCTTAGATAAACAGTCTTATTATGCTATTAGTACTTAAATGGAAAAACAGTCACAAATAAATGGACTCATGAGCTCAGTCTAGTTATATGCCATACATCATAATACTAGGCAGGGACGAAGTTTTCTTTAAACCAGTATTGGGCTCTTCTGCCTAGAAACTGACATCAGCACTCCAACCAATGCCATATCCATGCACTTATTCCAAGCAGAAGCTTATTCACTTTGTATGATTACACACAACACAGATATGAAACCCCAAAAGAAAAAAGAAAATCCACAAAACAGAACTTCTGTTTTCCTGGAGAGGGAGGGACACAGAAAACATGATTCAAGCAATGCCCAATAGTTAAGAGCATATGGTTTCACAACCAGAAAGTTTCCATGATGGTGGCCAGTATTACATTAACGATCACTTTTTCAGCCATCGTGTTTCAATTGATACTGAGTTTTACCCTGACAGACAGCTATTCAAGACCAATTACAATGTGCCTGACATACCTGACATTCTCTTTTGTCCCAGATATCTGCCTGATGAGCCTAGCAATTTGTCGTTCGTAACTTTGATAGTCCTGCCCATGGTTGTCCATTGGTTAGGAAGTGATCAGAAGTAAATCATCATGAAAATAGGTTTTATACAACAATCCTAGACTAACATTTTGAGGCCTTGAGGTTTCATAAAGAAGGATTACAAATAACAATGAAACAGAAACATGTGGAAGATTTTTCCTTTAAGGAGATATAAAGAACAATACATATGAATCTGCAGACATCATCAATTGATTGGATTTTGACAAGAAAAGGCACCTTTACACTGTCGAAATATCAAGGAGATATAATAGTACCTCATGTCTCAATCCCAGTCTCATATTTTCTTCATTAAATTCCTTGTACTTTTGCAGTCTTTCTTCCTCTAATTTTAATGCAGCATCTGAGGACCTAATTATGCTGCCTGCCATCAAAATTGCATCATTAGATACACAAAGCAATCAAGGGTCAGAAAACATGAAACATGAAAGGCAGTTCACTTTAATCAACAATTCCACAAAAAATCACAGTTCAAAATGATAGATGAATAAATAGAACAATTAGCATGGGCAAGTCTTCAGTTTTCTGCCATTATACTGCTTCAACATCTCCAGCTAAGAACAATCAATTAGGAAAAGGAAACATCCTGAGAAGGATGTTCGAGGTATATCTATAAGCCCGATAAATGCTGGCTAAAACAAATAGCCTTAATGCTTCAAAAAGCAAGACAAACTCTAGTAGCCGCGCATAGACAATTAAGGATCTGGACATCACTATTAGCAGGGACCCTGCAGCTATAAGAAACTTATGATTTAAAAAATTATTAAAACCTGGTGACTGTATTTTCTTGGAAGGAACACTTGAGCTAGCAACTACTTGTTTTTCTGCAGCTTCCTTCTGTGCTGCTGCAGCTGCTGCAGCAGCAGCTTCCCTTTCTGAAGCTTCAACAGCTTCTCTTTCAGCAGCTTCTTTTGCAGCTCTTCTCTCAGCTTCTAGAGCTGCTGCTTTTGCCTCTTCAGCTCTCTTTTTGGCAGCCTCATGCCTAGCCTGAAAATTTTTTTTAAAAAAAGGAACATATTATATTGGTAACAAGAAGCACTAACTAGTCCTATGCATGTTTTAGAATGACAGGCTGAGCCTGAGCACTAGATAAGGGTTTGAGGGAGGGGTGGGAGTTAGAGACCCTAACGGGTGCAACAGAAGGGCCTAGAAATTTAAATAGGGATGAAAAAACAAAGCTTTAGTTAGGGACATTCAATCTAGACCTCCAAGAACCACAAGTGCATATGGTATCGAACTTGGTGATATTGTAATTAGTTATTCATTATTTTCATATGATACCCAAGTTCAACAAATTAGCAGCCCCTCGCCATAGCAAAAAAGAGTAGATCTCAGAAGGGAAAAATTGGTTCCTGATTTAGAGGCAAAAAGAAGACCACAAAGTACCAACTTGCTATGGAATGCAAACAGAGTAAACCTTTGCTGCAAAACTAACCTTTTCTTGCTGAAGCTTTTCCTCGTTTCTTATCTTCCGTTCCTCAATTTGAGATCTGTGCTCATGATCCCTCTGGACAGCAGTCAGATGGTTGTCAAGCGCTTCTGCACTGCGATTTTTAATCGGGAAAGTCTCATGAAACTAATTCTAGATTCTCTCCAAGAAGAATACAAGCAAAGAGCCAATAATAAAGTCAAGCCAATAACTGCACTTTCATCAGTTCAAAAACAAATAAACCTATTTTCCACTAACAACATAAATTTTTTCTTGATCAAATAGGTATCCAAATTAACATACATGGATATACAACAACAGATGTAAGATGGCTTTTTTCTAGAAGATTTAAAAATCATCCAGAACAAGAGGACCAATAAGTAAATGATGTGAAGATAGGTTCATACATCTTACGCCGATATTGTGTATCAAGTTTCTTGTCTAGTTCCCGCCTTGCTTCTGCTTCTTTTTCAATTCGCAGAAGAGCAGCAGCTGATATCTCAATTTCCTTTTGCAAATCTATCTCTAGTGCTGAAACCTGGCTCCTGATTTCTTCCTGACAACAAAGGCAACATCTTCTGTGATGAAAAATAAACATCAAAGCAAACAAAAAATGCGCGTCTTCTTTTTGTCTGCATCTCTCTTTATGAATTTAGCATGGTTTGAGAAAGTAAATGTAAAAAATAAAAATTAAAACCGTGAGTGCTGCTAAGAGATTTGCAAAATAATCATAGCAAACTAAACATAGCAACACACCTTAACTTCATGTTGGTGTTCATGGGTTAATTCAATCAGTGCACCTTCTTCAAGTCCCACTTTATCCATCAAACTGGATTGAATTTCAATGGATAGGTCCTCCTTTGAATCATCACTGTCACTGAGAAGAGATTCAAATAGTTGACACCCACATTGTAACAAATAACTCATACACAATCAAAGTCCAGCAAAACTTCCAATAATAAAGTGGAGGGAGTGGGAAGATCACTGTGTACCTCAGACCAAGATCACTGCATGAAAATCGACTACCCAAGACTAACTCTTTTCCTTCCCCTTCTTCTCCATCACTCTCACTAAAACCTAATTCATCTTCGGATATATGCATCACAAACGGTCTCTGAGTTCTTTCAATGCCCCCCCCAGGGGAAATATCTCTGCAAAAAATCAATTGCATTATACAATACAAGGTCATCAACAATAACCCCCAAAACAAATTTGACCAATTTAAGAATAGACTACAAAAAGAAATACCTCAATCTAGTTTTAGGACCCAATGAAGGAGTACCCAGCTTCTTTTGAAATGTATTTACCTCCCTAGTGGGAATCTCTCTACATAAGACCAATTACATTGTACAATACTAGGTCATCAACAATAACCACAAGACAAAAAGGAGCAATTTAAGAATACCCTACAAAAAGAAATACCTCATTCTAGTTTTAGGACCCAATGAAGGAGAACCCAGCTTCTTTTCTAACGTATTCAGCTGCGACATGAGATCATCAAAACTCCAATCTGGCCGAGGATCAACGCTTATTCCATTGACATTTTGTGGGTAGCGCAATTCCAATTTAATTGCTCCCCTAATTCAAAACCAAAATACACAATCAAAATTACAATCCTAAACCCAAAAGAAAGGAAAAAAAAAAAAAGAATTAGGAATGTATAACTTACATCGTGGAAACTGGGGATTTAGAAGAAGATCCTTCAAATCCAAACGATTCCTTACAATTTGTCAACAATAATCATAAATAAATTAGGGTTTTTTTTTTTTTTTTAATGAAGTACACAAGGGAAAACGAAAAATCTGAACACTTCACGAAACATGATGTGAACCCACCTCGTATTTATCGAGCCTGAAGAAGAGTAAACACCTTCTTCTGCTATCAATCAAATGCTCCAAACATGCGTAGTAACACTGAGAGAGAGAGAGAGAGAGAGAGAGAGAGATGATTCTGAACGAGGTTAAGCCTCAGGCTTATTTCAACGTTCGAATCCTTTTTCGCTTCGAAACCCTCGATTTGCCAAAACCAGAAGTTTCTAAAAATAATGGGAAATCCGAGACTCCATAGAATCGGGTATGGGTGGATTAGTGACCCGCCCGCGATTCTTGATTTATCTTTGCGGATTAATTATAACCCAACCCCAACCATAAAATTCAAATATTTAATAACCTAATTTTGATTTTTTTTATAATTAATAATTATTAACAAAATTTTGAATGCAGAATTTCCTCTCTTATAATTTCTTTTTAATAAAACAATTATTGTTAAATTTATAAACAAAATAATTTTTATTAAAATTTTTATCGAATATTAATAAAAAATTTCTTGGCCTTATAATATTTCGACTATTTAACTCAAAAATGGTTTCTCTTGGATATATTTTTCTTAGTCCTACATGAACTCATAATATATTACAATTGGATAGAGGAGTTTTTCTAAAAAGGAATTAAAAAAAAAAAAAAACTTTGATTCATCTCCTCGACTCCCTTTCAAATTAACACCCTAGAAAGAAAGGGGGAAAAGAAATTGCAAGTACGAGTATATTATGAAGTATAGATCACAATTTTCTTTTTTTTTTCTTTATTTGCTAAAATAAAAATAAAATTATTATTACAGCTTAAGTAAAATTATTAAATATATTTAATGGATTCAAAAATTTTCAAATATTTAATAAATACTAAAACAGTTGCCACGTCTACCAAAATAACTCTTATATTCCAATGTTTTAAAACGCTATGCATCATTTTTTTTTTTTTTTTACGGCTTTTGTTATGCTAAAAACAAAATTTTGATATATTGATAGAACTCGCGACCCTAGTCCAATCAATTTGAAAATTCATTCTGATTGAAATCTTTGTGTATAATAAGAAATTTAATTTTGAATAAGAATATTACATATAATAATTGTTTCATAATTTTCACAAATCGTGTCTGATGTAAATTGACCATGATCTGATCCGATCTATATTCACCAGTGGACCACTAGGGCTGGATTCATGACTCTGAGTTCTTCAAAAATTGTTTCAAGTTGTTGCTCTAGTGTTATTATGGCCATCAACTGAGAATCTAACTTTTCAAAAATGGCTTCCATTCCCAAATCTCCCCCAATCTTGTTCCTAGTGATGGTTGCTCTCAGATACTCTGATAAAACCTCTTTCAACGAGCAATGATGGTTGAGTTAATTCAATACAAAATCTAATCCAAAAGCAAACCTAATCTAGGTTGATAAAAAAGAGATTTATTCGATTAAATTAAAGTACATGAAAAAGGTTGACTCAAAAACAATACATATATATATATATATATATATATATTTGTTGTTTATAGAAAAGGAGCTTAAAACAACTTGAGTAAAATTAAAAACTAGAATCTTGGTAAGTGTAAAGGGTAATATTTTTTTGTGTCAAATATTTAAAATTATATTTTGATTAATTTGATTCATATCGTAATCATATATAAGAAAACTCTTTTAATATAATTTTTTTAAAATTTTTAATATTAGAATTCAAATTTAAAAATTTAATATTTTTATCCATTATTTATTAATAAAATAATATTATAGTAAGAGGAGGATCATTTATCAAACTTTATCGAACCGCCCTCCTTCGATTAAAAGTTAAAACACGAATCAAAGCCGTACATCAAAAAGGCCCCAAACAAAAAAAAAAAAAAAAACTAACAAATGGCTGTGTATATTGTATATACAATAGATTGTACAATAACCCTATAAATAGGGTGATTCCATGAGGTTAAACCCTAGAAATATTAAAGGAAAGAATACATAGAATATTCATAGAATATTTACAAGATTGTAAAGAATAAACTAAATAATTACAATATTGGAATTTTAGAAAGTCAATATTCTAAGACTTCTTTAATTTGGAAATCTCCAAAATTTATTCCCAATACTTGCAATATTAATTCCCAAGATATTTCTAAAATCTCTCCAATTTAGGAATTGTCAATATTCTTTACACCCCCCCTCAAACTCGGGGGGGGGGTGGAGAAGTCATCTTGAGTTTGCATAATAGATCATCATGACCCGGAAGATGAGTCTTGAAAAAAACCCCAAGGTGTTCCCCCAAGGCGAAGAAGAATATTTGAAGATCACCAAGAGATATTGGTGGGCGAGAAGAAGGAGGGGGGAGATCTCCAACCCCCCCCCCAGCCAAAAAAAACCGATTGTGAGATACCAGTCCTGAATTTTGGAGATTTAATGACCTTCTTTGGGCAATTTTCAATAAGATGACCTTTCTCTTTGCAATATCTACATTCAATCATAGGATTAGCAAGACATCGACTAGAAATATCCCCCCCTTCTCCCAAACCTACATTCCACCGTGGGGGGGACAATTAGGAAGGATATGACCCCTTCCCGATTCCGGCGGAAATTTGGAAATTTTGGTCCTCGAGTAGTGGTGGCCAATACAACATCACTATGTTGAGGTTTGAGTAATCCCCCGGCGAGTCTCTTCCGATATCAACCCCCCAACCCCCAGCTTCAATAGTAGGGAGAGGATGTCGATGAAAAAAAAGCTCTAAACCGGGCTCAAAATCCGATGTTAAAGCCATAAGAAATTGGACCCGACGCTCTTGGTCTCGATATATTGCATATTTACTTTCTCCATTGCCAATGGGGTTCGGGGAGAGCAAGTTGATCCCATATTTTTTGTATACGGGCAAGAAAATCATTGATTGACCGACCCCGCCCTTGTCGCAAAGAATGAAGTTCCGTCTGGAGCAATTGATCACTGTGTGATACGCGATTTGCAAGAAGGTCCCAAACTTCTTTAGCCGTCTCAAAACTAAAAGCGGATGAATAGAAGGTGTAGATGTGTTCCGAAACCAAGTAAGAATTTGGTGATTTTCTCTGTCCCAATCTTCAAGGCGGTTGCTAAAATCATCATCCGATTCGCATCGATTTTATAGACAATTTGATATCTCCTGTAACATAACGCTATAGCCTCCTACCCTTAAGAAACCCCCCACCCCTTGAACCATGCCCCGATAGTTGTATCCATCAAGCATAATGATATAGGTTGAGAAATATCTAATTTCTCCATAACTCGGAAGAGGAAAAAGAAAATGTTTAATTGATAAAATAAAATCGATCGAACACCTAGTGCTCGATACCATGTTAGAAAAAGCGAAAATCAAAGCGGGAAAACAAACAAAAGAAAATGGCGTATTTTGTTATACAATAGATTGTACAATAACCCTATAAATAGGGTGATTCCATGAGGTTAAACCTTAGAAATATTAAAGGAAAGAATACATAGAATATTCATAGAATATTTACAAGATTGTAAAGAATAAACTAAATAATTACAATATTGGAATTTTAGAAAGTCAATATTCTAAGACTTCTTTAATTTGGAAATCTCCAAAATTTATTCCCATTTAACCCCTCTCTTTTTTTTTGAACCATGGACAAATGCTCTGCCTTGTAAGTCTGGCAAGGTGACGAGAGAGAGAGAGAGAGAGAGGAGAGAGATGTAGCGTACTCTGAGAGGAAAGTCCAATTTTATGCTCATTTAGCTTACGTTGGTTGCTTACATTTCACCATTCCGATGTTGATTGTCAAGCATGGTGCCGGTGCGTGCTGTTTAGCATTGCTTTGCGTGTCTCCAACACTCCCAATTTCTGGTAATAACAAAACAAAAAGTGAAAAAAAAAAAAAATTCATTATTTAAACACTCAAAATCTTAAAGCAATGTTGTATTGATTAAATAACATCAATATTAATAATTTAAACTTAAGTAAATTTAAATATTTTTAAAATTAAATAAAAAATTTTATAAACATAGTGAAACAGACTATTACATAAAATTATGCTCATTTGATTTATGATTCATTTAATTCATATTTATCAAATACGATAATGGTATGTCTGATTTTAACATTCGGGGTATTATAATAAAGGACCGGAATTAGATAGTTTATTATGTATGAAATATTTTATTATGACATTTAGAAATGGTTATTAAGTTGGTGGTACTTTCACATACTATATATAAAATGAAGATGGCTTTTGGGTGTTAAGGTATTGTTAACAATAACAATGGCCCACCCAAAACCATCAATATTCCTAAATTTTTTTATAGAACAAAAGTGAGAAATTATATAAGTTAAGAATTAAAAAAAAGTTTATATTAATATATTTTAAAAATTATTTATGAGATATTTTGATCGATCAAAAAAAAAATCATGTGGTAATAAAGGAGAAAGAAAAAACTTTAATATATGATATGAATTTCTATATAAAATTAGGTGTGTTTAATTTTTTCTCTTTTCATTATTATAAAAAATAATATTGAGTTTTTTTCCTAATCTTATAATTAAAAAATCTAAATTTTGCTTGTAAAATTTTAGAAAATAAACTTTTTTTTGATAAATTATTGATATTCGATAATTATATTAGATCTAATTAAATTCGATTCGAGCTGAATAATTAAGGATAAAACTCTTCTGATACTTATTTTTTTTATTCATAAGATTTGAATCTAAAATTTTATTTAAGAAATATTAGTGTAATTTATCAAGACCAACTAGTCGTTGTTTAAACTATTTCACAAAAATGAATCAAAATTATTATTTTTTTGTTATAATAAGATTCAAATCTTGATCACGAGAAAGAAGGATGCAACCATTTGATTATTTATTTAGGACGAACAATAATTATTAATAAAGCTAAAGAAATGTATATCTAGTCCTTCCTGATAAACTTGTTACTTTTTTATCAAAAATAGAAATCTTATCCCTTTACATACATGGATGTGACAATTTTTTCATAAGTATATTAAATATTAAATTCAAAATTTAAAGTGCACTAAAATGCAAACATTGTAGAGTGGAAAGATTTGATCCGCAGCAATAAAAAAAAAAAATACAAAAAACATTTTTCAAAAGCAATTTGTGGGACATCATTGAGCCCCATGTCCCATCCAACCTATAAATCAGAGACAACCCTATTGTTTATTCTTATCAAGAACCAAAACAAGTCCAAATTTTTGATTGACAAAGGGAGCCCAGAATGAGAAAGCTCTTTATTCTGCTCATTCTCTACATTGTTTTCTCCATTGTCAAGACCTCAACATCTCAGCCACTCTCCACCAATTCCCGGTGGATCATCGAGGAGGAGAGTGGGAGGCGTGTCAAGCTGGCATGCCTCAATTGGCCGTCACACCTGGAGGCGGTGATGGCGGAGGGGCTGAGCAAGCAACCACTAGATGTGATCTCCGAGAGAATTGGATCAATGGGATTCAATTGTGTGAGGTTGACTTGGCCTCTTTTTTTGGCCACAAATGATTCTTTAGCCAACACGACCGTGAGACAATCTCTTCTCGGCCTCGGATTGAACGAAACCATCGCAGGTGTTCGAAACAACAATCCTTCTCTCCTTGATCTCTCCCTCATTGATGCTTACCAGGTTAGCATGAGTAAAGTCGACTTTATTTTCTGCAAGGGTTAATTTTTTCTTTCTTTCTTTTTTTTTTTTTAAATAATTAGAGAAAATCTCGTCTAATATTTTCTTTTTTACATTTTTTGGTTGCACTAAATTAAAATAAAAATATCTATATTCTATCATTATATACTATTTTGACATATTTTGAGGGGTTAAATTTTTTATTGTATGTTCGACAAAATCTGGATAGGCGGTGGGTTGGTATTAATTGAAGACAGAGAAAAAGGTTGAAACAGGAGCGCAGAGAGAGAGAGAGAGAGAGAGAGAGAGAGAAGTGTAACTATTAATGATGCTCAACTCTTGTTGATAATCACAAACCCTAGAAAAAGGACAAAGGGTTGTCTTAGCCTACCCCACATGAACTTTATGCACATGGGATGAGTGTTTCAATAATTTTCTTCAAGGTCTTTGAACAACAACTTTGGGAAAACAAAATATTCTGATCGGGGCTCGAGATCGAGAGAGAGAGAGAGAGAGAGAGAGAGAGAGAGACATTTTCCTCGTATAAAAATGTGCAAATACTTGTCAGCCTTCTTATTATAAGAGTACTTCCTGATTATGTAATTTTTTTTAAATAAGGTTTTTGAGATTTTTAATATAAAAATTAGTAATATAATAATGATTTTATGTTTTTAGGAATTTTAATTTTTATTTATAAAATTCTATATCTCTTACAATTTATTATAATTAAAATTATTTTAAGTAAAATAAGATAAAGTATAAATAAATTTACAACAAATTAAGATTTTTCAAACAAGGCTACAGTGGCTCCCTCATTCGTATACTTCTGATTTCTAATTATAATCAAACTCATTCGTCTACTTCTTCTCGACATCGAAATTATTTGAATCCAGATTATTAAATTAAGAGAAAAAATTGTGATCACTAAATTGTATTCTTGTCTATTTTTATTTCTTTTTGTAAAAGCTATAATTTTCTTAACCCCACTTGTCTTCAATAATTAATCCTTGTCCTTTACGTAAATTAACTTTTTGTCCTTTAATCTCATTTATAATTTTATTTAATTTTAGGCTTTTCAAAAGCAAGGTTCGACAAAAACTATGATAATTGTTGTCCTAATTAAAGGAGACTTGATCTCAGGCAGTGGTATCTGGTCTCGGTGCCAACAATGTGATGGTCATACTAGACAATCACATCAGCAAACCAGGTTGGTGTTGCAGCGAGTCGGACGGAAATGGCTTCTTTGGGGACCGATATTTCAGTCCAGACCTCTGGATTAAGGGACTTACTCGGATGGCAACAATCTTCAATGGCAGCTCCAACGTTGTGGGCATGAGCCTGAGGAATGAACTTCGTGGTCCCAAGCAGAACGTTTCGGCTTGGTACAGGTATACATATACATACATTTAGATACAATCACCTAAGGGACAAGGGTATGGGGTGCGAAGTCATATGGTAGTTGGAGTAAACCAACATTTTGTAAATGTAGTGGTCGGACATTCGAATTGATTAATTAAGGTATCGAGTTTGATTCTTATGAATGGAAAAATAAATGTTGCGAGAAAAAGAGAATGGTAGTTGGACCAAGGCGCTTGTGGGTCTTATGTGAAGCACGATTCCTTTTTAATCTTTTGGGCATTGTGTTGCTCAGTCCAGTTGCTACATGAATGATTGACCCCATTAGAAAGGGAAAGGCGACGGAAGAAATGCCTCTCCCTTGGTACATACGCATGCACGTTATCTGGGGCGGAGTATGTGAACTTCTAGCGACATTTGTAAAAAAGTTTAGAAGTATTGTTAAAAATCACAGAAATACAGGTAGAAATCTTAAAAATCATATTAAAACCTTTTAAAATGTTATTTATTACATAAATTTTTTGATTTTTGCCTTTGCGTGTTACACATCAAGAGTCATTTATTGACCATAATTCAATATCTACCAGGTACATGCAAGTAGGAGCTGAAGCAGTGCACTCAGCAAACCCTAATGTCCTGGTAATCCTTTCGGGATTAAATTTTGACAAAGATCTCTCATTCCTCCAGAAGAAGCCAGTGAATCTAACATTTGCCGCAAAACTAGTATTTGAGGTACATTGGTACTCATTTTCGGATAGTGGGGAATGGGCAACGGGAAATCCGAATCAAGTGTGTGGGACTGTGGTTGGAAACAAGATGAGAGAAGCAGGGTTCTTGTTGGACCAGGGGTGGCCTTTGTTTGTGAGTGAATTTGGCGTAGAAATGAGTGGTAACAATGTGATTGACAACAGGTACTTGAATTGCTTTCTTGGTTGGATAGCAGAACATGACTTGGATTGGGCATTGTGGACACTTACTGGGAGCTATTACTTGAGGGAAGGGGCTATTGAAAAGGATGAATCTTACGGATTGCTGGATTGGAATTGGGGTGACGTTAGGAACTCAACCTTCTTGGATAGAATCACACCTCTTCAATCCCCTTTCCAAGGTAATTATATTCTAACATTTGATCAATCTCTTAGTCTATTTTAATTAAAATATTTGCATTTTTAAGAGACAAAAGCCATTTATCTATTTGTATGCAGGGCCTGGTGTGACAGACTCTAGTGGTCACTACATCATCTTCCACCCACTCACTGGTCTGTGTGTACTAAGAAAATCACTATTTGAGCCTCTGAAGCTAGGCCCCTGCAGCATGTCCGAAGCTTGGAGCTACACCCCCCAGAAGAACTTGGTGATGAAGGGAACATACTTTTGCTTACAGGCAGATGGGAGAGGGAAACCGGCAAAACTTAGCATACTCTGCACAGGGTCAAATTCTAAATGGGAAATGATCTCTGATTCCAAGATGCATTTTGCCTCCAAGCTTGCTGATGGCACCCAAGTTTGCTTAGACATAGACTCTAGCAACAGTGTTGTCACAAATGTTTGCAAATGTTTGAGTAGAGACAACAGGTGTGACCCTGCAAGCCAATGGTTCAAGTTGGTTAACAGCACAAGAAGTCCTACAACCGTGACTTCTATACCTAGGAGCCCATTTAGTACCATCTTGGATTTGGCTGTAAATTATTTGGTTGAAAGTCTAGGAGGTTGGTTCCAAAAGTGGTAGTAAGATTTAAAATAGCTTCAATGTGCCCAAAAGTGATAGTTGGATTTGGCTGTAAATGGGACTTCTGATTTTTTTTTTTTTTTTTCTTCCCCTTGTTAATAATTCTACATGCGCGAGAATGATACCGGTTCATATATTTCTTTACTTATTTCTATATTTTACCAAAAATTTATTTATATACTTTTCTCGATGTCTAAATAAAGTAATATATTTTTTTTTTTCAAATAATGTAACATTATCGGAGAATCGAGACAACAATGCAAAAATCAAATATGTTTCCATTTAAAATATTAATCCAAATTTGAATAATCAAATCACATCCTACTAATTTAATCCCAAGTCTATCTAATATGATCGCCCAAGGTTAAGCTCCTCTCCATGACCCGACACACTTTCTCTCAAAAGACCAAGATCATCTTCTAGAGAAACATTACAAATATTCTAAGTATTTTAAATTACCTTTTATTTTCAATATCATTTTGACAAAGAAAAGAAAATCATTTAAATGGGTTAATTGAAAGGGAAAATACTTATGTTAATCGAGTGGTTAAGTATTATAAATTATGCTAAAATTTGGAATTTAGTTAAAAGTTATATATATCTATTATGAATGATTTCATGATATCTGTTAAAAAATTTAAACATGAAAAGTAATTAAAATATAATATTGTAATATATGAAACTGTAATGATTTTTGAATAAACTATCATAATATATTAAGTTTATACAAAAAAACCTATTATTATAAATATGAATTTTTTTTTTTTAAATCGAATATTTTCAAAATCAAATTAATTATTAATCTATTTTAATGCATAATATTTTCTAATAATTTATTTGGTTTAAATGAAAATTTGGAGTTAAAGAGAAAGCCAATGGAGGGAAGGAGTGACAACCAAGTCTAAGGTGCACTATGAATTACCTTTTTTTAAATGAATAAAATAAAGAAAAATAAATTTAAACCACATTAGAGGTTTTACTATAACTATTTTGCATTAAAAAATTACCAAATTAAGATTTTTAGTTATTTATAAGAAAAATCAAAATATTAATATATACACAATCAAAATATCCACACTTATGACAAATAAAATATTAAGATCTTTTGAAATGAAAAAGGAAATAGGCATTTTTTTTTTCCAAAATAGATAAAAAAAATTATCAGTTTTTTGCATAATACATTTAAGTCAAGTTTTTCTAGCTTCAAATTTGATATAGAAATTTTTGTTTTACTTAAATTCAGTACTTTGTTTCACTAAAATATGCTAAATGCTATTAAATACTGCAACATTTTTGATAAGGAAGAATTTCCAAATATTGGTGAAAATGAGTGAGTAAACTAAAAAATTTTGATTGCATATAATTTTTAAGTACTGATATTTTGATTGTTCCGACTCTACTCACACTGAGCTCCCGAGTGATTTGATTCAGTCATGAGTTCATGGATATCAATCTAATTAAAATTTTTAAACATTCAAATTAAAAAAATGAAAAGAATTCAAATATATAATAAAACCAAAATAATCATTTAGTATCAAAAAGCAAGCATAATCAGTTAATCAACATATACGAATATCCACAAAAGAAATTTCAAAATAAAATGGACTTTGGATTTTTTTTTTTCCTCTTTCATATGTGCTATACATCATGAACTCTAAAATGACCCAAATTAATTTTAGTATATATAATATATTAAATTATAATATATATGGAGCTAACTTGCAAACCAAATGAGTCGAACATCCTTATTTGTATATATATTAATATTATTTGTATGGTACCAGATCTTAGAAAAATAGTTTATCATGTTATAAATGACAAATCAAATTTTTTTTCCCTTGCAAAATGGCAGTAAATGAATTGTACACGTTTCTTATTTTTGTTAGTATAAATTCACAAAATGCTAGTAAATGATTTGTCACAATAAATTCATCTAATAAAAGAAAAAATAAATGCAATAGGATATGTATCACCTCCAATTTCCAAAAGTACAAATTGAAAAGGATTTTGTAACAATCTTCCTTGGATAGTAGACAAATCTCATGATCCAACATCGGTAGCAAAACAATTGAAATTCTAAAAATTCGATATGGTTTAAGGATGCTATACGGGGTTATATATTGCTGTACTCTTCAAGAACAGACCATGATCAATATCGAGTCCTCCCCCCCCGCCCCAAAAAAAAAAGAACAGGCTCTTGTTCATTGTTCTTGTTAGTACTATTGTAGTACTCTCCAAATGTACGATAGAGTTGTCTGTCTCAGCTTTTCCACTCTCCACAAATTCAAGGTGGATTGTGGATGAAAATGGAAAACGAGTAAAACTGGTATGCGTAAACTGGCCGGCGCACCTTGATACAATGGTAGCCGAGGGGCTTAGCAAACAGCCTTTGGATGCAATATCTCAGCGCATTGTGTCGTTGGGATTCAACTGTGTGAGGTTAGCATGGGCAGTCGATATGGTTGCCATAGATAACGGTAAAGTTACGGTAAGACAGGCTTTTCAAAACCTTAAACTGACCGATGCTATTGTTGGCTTCGAAGCTAATAACCCTTCCCTTCTTGATGCCACACGGGTTGATGCATTCGCGGTAAGCATACATTACTACTTCCTTTCTTGATCTCATGTCTGTAGCCCTAGCGTTGATTTCATGATCATTGTGTCTATGTGCGGAGGCAGTTGTCGATAGCCTTTCTAGTCAAAACTTGATGATAATATTGGACAATCATATAAGCACGGCAGGATGGTGTTGTAGCGGGTCTGATGGGAATGGCTTCTTTTGGGACAAAAACTTCAACGTGGACGATTGGATCAGGGGTTGGAAGGCCATGGCTGGCCTTTTCCAATATGTTTCTGCTGTTGTAGGGATGAGTTTAAGGAACGAACTCCGTGGTAAAAATCAAAATCAAAATGATTGGAACAAGTAAGATACTCAAAAAAAAAAAAAAAAAAAAAAAAAATCATCTTTAATGCCATTAGACCAAAGTTAGGCTTGGACCAACATTTCTATATACATACACAAGTCTCACGAGGATATATATTTTCTCCAACAAGCCGGTACTTAATAGGGTTCATTTCGGATAAATTTGCTGGGTACATGCAGGCTGGAGCTGAAGCGGTGCATCAAGTAAACCCTGATCTTCTTGCAATACTCTCCGGCCTGAGCTATGACCTGGACCTCTCATTCATCAAGGATAGGCCAGTAAGCCTCACGTTCAGCAACAAATTGGTGTATGAGATGCACTGGTATTCGTGGTCTGATGATGCTATTTGGGACAGCAACGCCCCCGCAGTATGTAACCAGGTGATTGGTAATAGGATGAATGGCGCGGGGTATTTGATAGACCAAGGATTTCCACTGTTTGTGAGTGAGTTTGGGATGGATGAAAGAAACACTAATCCGAGGGACGATAACTACATTGGTTGCATACTAGGTTGGTTGCAGGATAAGGATGTGGATTGGGCTGTGTGGGCACTTACCGGAAGTTACTATTTTAGAGAAGGGGTGGCTGGCATGGAAGAGTTCTTTGGGATTCTCAATTATGATTGGTCTGATGTTAGAAACAGCAAATATTTGGATTCACTCAAGACCATCATGCCTCCTCGTACAGGTATTCTCACTTTTCTCACTCAGATTTGAGATTATACATGTCTTTTGTGCGTCATAATGTGGGTTTTGATCCATTGTTTTTGTATGATGTGCGGGGCCAGGAAGCCATTTTATGTGATTTTCCATTAGAATTCTGGAAATCCTAACTCAGAAAAATGACTTTTCAGACTCTTTAACCCAAAATTATAAGGGAAAAATCATATATAATGAAATGTAATGATGTGGTTCATATGTAGTCTGACCAAGTCTATGTGGGTCTACACTATTAGAAGCCGTGAAGTATGTTAGTGGCCTCTTCATGCTTTTACTAAAATTCTGGCATCCTTCCCACAAAGAGGCGAATGCCCTTGATTTTTTTCTTTTTCCTTTCTAATTAATGAATGATATATGATGAGTATTTCTATTCCAAGTTAATTATTTTCTTACAGAGTTTGTGTTATTATTGTTTAAAAAAAAAGTGGTAAGAATGTTGGCTGCGCCTTTGTCCTTTTACTTGGCAAAGAAAAAATTTCGTACGTTAAATTATTTATGTCAAATGATAAAATTTCTAAATTATAGTCTTTTAATGCCTCACAGTTAAGCACTGAATTTTCACCGGTTAGAATTGAATTTTTAGACTACCTTTGGTTGGCTCAGTGAGAAAAGGCGTTGAAACTCCATGATTATGCCCAGGTTCGACTCGATATGAGAACTAAATAAATCATGTTAGGAGATCCTCCTCTTGAAAAGGGACCCAACTGTGGATCAGTCCAAATTAATCAAGGAAAACCCTAAATATTAGATATTGAGAACCAAAAAAAAAAAAAGAATTGAATTTTCGGTGCGGCTATGAAAAATTTTATGGGTTTGTCCGAGGAGCACAGTGTCATATATATATATATATATTCCAAAAATCTTTTAATTTTAATATTATTAATCATTCAATATTCAACAACTCATCTATGCTTTAAAAGCAAACAATCATGAACAAAAGCATAATGCATTTTGGTTTCAAAAGTATCTTGGGCATTTGTTAACTTTTGACAGTACCATCTCATTACATCGAAGCATACAATATTGGAGAACAACTAGAAATTTTTATGCAGGTAAAGAGCTGATAACCATCTCTAGTTTTGCAAGTAATTTAGAGTCCAAGAAACTATGAAATAAAAATAATAAAAAAAGAGCAATCAAGTGTGTACCAATGATTCCCTAGAAACAGAAGAACAGAAAGCATCCAAATCATCATTCCTCCATTGCATCTCCTGCTTCAATCAATTCCACCTTTTCTTTTAATGGCACCACCTTTGTCAACAATATCTCTGTAGCCGTTTAGAAGTTAAGTGTCAGCATATGAACAATAGATACGCAAATGTGAAGAGGATCTGCCAAGATATATAAGAGATCCGGGTGAGAGTATACTTTCAAGGATTAAAAAAAAAAAAAGTGAGGATGGACAGCAGTTGATGTTTCAAATCAACCCAAGTCTGCCCCAATAAATATTTTAAGGCAACATTTGATATGCATCTCTCTCCTTTAAAATTTTAAATCATTTGAGAGAAACTATGTTGCCTCTAGAGATTTAAATTCCACAATTAAGCCATAAAGCTCATGAGACTAGACATGGTGATGCAAAGGGTATAACTTTCTCAAAGGAGCCTCAGGCTGGAGGGATTACTTGACTAGGGACATCAGTACTGACCTGTCTTCTTTGGGAACAAAAATCCTTTAGGACTAATGTATGAACGAGGATTTGGAAGTAGGTGGTTTCTGAGGTAATCTTTGTGCCCCTGTACCAAGAAGCATTAACAAAATAAATTACGATCTCATTCCAAAATAAATTCAAAGAATTTAGACAAATGATGTTTTTTGTTGCACTTGAGGCATTCAAAGCAAAGAAGCAAACCTTCGTTATTACACAAACATCAACATTGCTTCCACTCCCCAGATCATTAAATATGCCCGAGCAAATGGCTTCAGTTACCTACTGTATTCCTTCATCTCTCTGCAAGTATCAGTTCTGTGAATATAATAATGTATATCTAATTGCACAGTAATGTGCATCAAATAATAATAAGCCAACTTACTGTTAGCCCTTCACGGTACTTCGACTCAAAGATGGTCATTGCAGCGAGAGAGCCAGACCCCATTGTCGCAAATAGGAGAGTGTCTGTTGATCCATGAGGGTAGATCTGAATAAGAAGATTAAGAAAAAAAGAGTTCAGCACAAAGAAAGCGCCAATGAGTTTGGATGCCTATTTCTTAAAGACAACTCACTGTGTGTAAATGTGGTCCAGTGACATCAACTCCACCAAGTACCAAAGCAGCTTGGACATAACCTTGATAGCTACAGAAACAACAACATGACAGTCCTTTGTACGTAATTAATTCCAAGAAATGATCCAGGACTTCTAATAGCATTGCAGTTGAAAAACAAAGCCTACTTGAAGAGGTGAGACTTCAAAAGTGTAAGAGCTGTGATCACTCTTGATTCGCGGCCAGTATGATAACGATGTAACTGTAGCTGGGAACTCACCATGTCTGGGAAAACAGACGTGACAAAACTGAAAAGCCTGAGAGATGAGATATATCTAAAGAACATAATGTATGCCACTGGACATCTTCCCCAAAAAAGGATCAAAACACAACAGTGAACGTATACCTGTCACTGCCTCTGTGTCTGCAGCTGTTCCTGCTCCACAGCAATAGATGTTAGGTGCCATGTAATGGATTTTCTCACAATTTTTATCACAAACTATAGGTCCTGCCGTCTCTCTGGTATCTGCACCAAGAATGATGCCATCCTGTAAAATAACGCAACCTTCATACAAAATATAAATGGCAAGAAGGAAGCAGATGATTCCTCCAACTAATGCTCCACAAGAAACATTATTATCAGCCATCTATGTATATTAACATATCACACACTTTTGCTCCTAGACATAAAAATAAATAGTCCATCGGAATTAAGCTTACATCCTTAACAATACTTGCTCTTGATTCGCCTAGAAACAGGGTATTACAGATTTCTCAAACAGATCTTAATAGTTCCCTTTGTTTCTTGCCATACTAAAAAAGGGGATAAGGGGCAATTAATGGGTTACCCTCCCTTGGTCATGAACCTAACAATTCGCCTCACTACATAATATTCAGATGAGCAACTAACCGCTCTTTTAGAAACTTGACCCAACCGAGAGCTAACAACTAGTCTAAAAGGAGGAGGAGGCGACCATAAGGAGTTCAATCCATTATAGCTCCATAAAACGTTCAGATTGAGTTACAAGCACTGGTAGACCCAAACCGGACAATAAGCCGCCAAAGTACATAGTTAAGACCAACTCCCAGTGGCAACTAGTTAACATGGTACTACAACAAGCAGGTTTGAACTCGTGACCATGAAAAACCTAACCAACCAGGATGGGGGGGGGGGTTAAGGAGTTTCACACACTATAGTAAGATAAAACGCTCCGATTGAGTTATGACTACTAGTAGACCCAAAACGGGCAATATGCTGCCAAAGTACAAAGCTAGTTAAGACTAATACCCAATGGCATCTAGTTAACATGGTACTACTACAAAACGGATTTGAACTCGAGATCGTGAAAGCCCTAACCACTAGGCTACCACGTCTGTCTTTCCTCCTTCCTTAAAGTTCTTAATTAAACAACCAAGGAGCAATTCAAGAAATGTACAATGAAACCCACAATAGTGGTTAAAAAAAGGTTTCAAAATTTACATTCGTGATTTGATTTATATGAAGATAATGGTGGGGGTGGAAGATGATACCTGAAAAATTAATCCCACTATTGTCGTCCCGGTCTTGCGATAGGACGGAGGCTGAACACCTTTTTTTATAAGCATTTC
The DNA here is from genome assembly GCA_037126225.1 of Dillenia turbinata. Classification (NCBI taxonomy): domain Eukaryota; kingdom Viridiplantae; phylum Streptophyta; class Magnoliopsida; order Dilleniales; family Dilleniaceae; genus Dillenia; species Dillenia turbinata. The sequence continues at coordinate 24,365,304 of JBAMMX010000019.1, forward strand.
ATTCCTTTTGCAAAGATCGAAACCGAATTCTCCTTTAGGAGGAAAATCAACTTCTGCCTTTGACATTTAGATTTTTAAGGTTTCCGACAAGACCTGAAAATGGGGGCAAAAAAAAAGAATCACTACAGATATCTCAATTTAAAATGGTTTAGTTGTTCCTAGTCCTACACTTACGAGGAGTGAAGAATCAGAAGACCGTCCGAGGAAGACGATGGCGAGAGAGAGAGAGAGAGAGAGAGAGAGAGAGGGACGAGAGAGGTCTTGGGCTTAAGAGTCCGAGAAACTTGGGGCTTAAGAAAGTGGACTATTTTAATTCTTACTTAATATGGGCTTTGAATGGGCTAAGCCCATAATGTAGAGCTACTTTTGGCCCCCCTGGTGGGTTGGCTTTTGGGTTGGGAAATGAACATGGGCCAGGCTGAAACAGGCTCCACTAAGCCCGCCAGTCAGGTCTTGTGTTAGACGCCCAATCTGGCCCTGCACCTTGCCTTGCTAGCCCTACCTGATGCCGTACGCCGTTATTAGAAATAGAAAATATTACGGGCACCAAAACAAATTAAGACATTATTAGAAAAAAATTAGATGATAGAATTTTTTAGCAATTCTTTTATTTGTACTCTAAATTCTTCTATATCTTCTGAATTATATTTTATATTTATTGTTCTAATAACAATGTCTGGATTTTTAATTTCAGTATAAACCTCTAAACATTCCGATCAGTAGTATAGACAGTGTGCCTCTTAGGTTGAATAGATCGGCAAACCTAAGAGTAGGCCTATTCTAAGTCACACATTTTTTTTCTTTATTTTTCTTTTCGCTTTTCTCGCTTTTTTTTTTTTTTTTAATTTGAATCTTATATAAGTGTGTGTGTGTTAGTTCTATACTAATTTGATCATTATCGTTTGTATAACTAACCAACCTTTCATTATAATATTTAACAAAATATTCCTTTGCTAAAAAACTACCATTTCATATAATTTATTCGTTTTAATTTGGTTTAATTTATTTTTCTAAAATTTTCTATTTGACTATCTATATCTATTAATTCCTCTAATTTATTTATTTCTTTTCCTTTATTTTTATCTTTAAAAATATTTTTAATTTTCTTACTTAGAACTGTACTTAATTCTGAATTTGACATCACTAATATTTCCAATGAACTTCTATAGGAGGTGTTCTTTTTCCCTCTTTTGTTAAGTCTAATTTTTTATTAAAATTTTCTTTTAATCATTCTAAACCGCTATCTTCCTTTTTTTCTATTAATTTCTTCTGTTAATACTTTTATATCGAATTCTATTTTATCTAATTTATAATGGGACATCAAGCATCTTTGCTTTAGGAAACTTTTGTATAAACGTTTCAGTTCCGAATCATTGTAAAAATTTTTCATGTCCGAGTCTAGAAGTTTGTTTATAAATAGTCATTAGCTCTGAACGAGAGAAGAGCAGAGATTCACAGAGCAAAACATCTCTTGTAAGCTTTAACTCTCAAAACCTTGTATACATTTTTCTTCAGCGACCTAAGGAACGTTTTCAACAGTTAAATCTATAAGCTTTCTCTTTTCTTTACAGTTTTTTTTTTTTTATTGTTTGTTAAACCAAGCCCTTAAAGGGAGAAACATGGGAGATTATGCTAGATTAAGGTCACACGATATACTCTCAATTGTTCTTCTGATTATTGAGTCCTTAAGTCGAAACTTTGTTTGAAAGACTCGAAAAGTAGGAGTTAGGCGTGTTATGCCGTTTTATCTGAAAAGTGAGGTGAAAACTAATTTTGAAATAATGGATGAGAGGGAAATTAGGAGCTTTTTTCTGTCTTCTTCTTTTCTAAATATTTTTCATACTTATCTTCTATATAATTTACAACTTTTTCAACATCCTAATTTTCTTTTAACTATAAGTAAGAAATTCTATTATCTAACTTTTTTTCTAATAATGTCTTGATTTGTTTCAGTGCCTATAATATTTTCTATTTCATTATATTCTATTATTCTATTCATAAATGTATATTCAGTTTTATGACTATTTAACCAAAAAATATTTCCTATTATTCTTGGAATTCTATATTTTTCTTTTTTATGGTTAACTCTATAAAATTTTTTGTAATTATATAAGGTGTACATTTTTTTAGAAAATCAATGCCTAAAATTATTTCATTATGTCTATCTAACTCTTCTATAGGTAATGTTACTTTTATGTTAATTGTGGGAAATTCTAAAAATGTAGTTGTTTCTTGTTTACATATTACTTTTTCTTTAAAATTAATATAATATTCTAAAGGTCTATCTCTACATTCAAGGTTAAATTCTCTAACTTTCTTTCTACTAATATGACTAAAGTTAGCACCACTGTCTATTAATATTTGTTCTAAATTTCTCTTAATTTTTCCTAAAACATGATATTGAATAAATTCTTTTGACTTTGCTACTTTGGGTTCTTTAGGTCTTTCATTTATATAACTTCTAAAGCTATTTGTTTCTAAATCATCATTTTCGTTTTCTATATTATCTGCATTTCTATCTTGATAATCTGTAAAAGTTATACTATCGTGTTAGTAGGTTCTAACATTTCTTTTCTTATAAATGAATCTAAATTCCATTCTAATCTTGCATTAAGTTCACTACTGAATTTAAAAGCTGGTAATGTTTTAATACCTTCATTTTCTAATAATTTGTGTGCCATTTTTAAGTTAAATTTATACTTAATATTACTCGTGTTACTTAATTTTTCTAAAAAGACTATACAAACTAAAAGATTATTTTTTCCATTTATCATTTTATATCCCTTAGTCTTTATTCCTATTCTATGTAATGCAGCAATTTCTATAGGTTTCCCATCTACTTCTTTTGCTTGCTCTAAATGTTTTAGTTTTTCTAAGATTTCTGAATTTTGAGTCTTAATATAATCTAATTTATTGTTTATTTCTTTTATTTGTTTATTTTTATTTTGAATTATTTCTAAGATTGATTTTTCTATTTGAGTAGTCCTAAAATTTTCTTATTCTAAAAAATCTGATAACTTTTTTACAGATTCTATTAAAACATCTAATTTATCTTTCATGCAATTATAACAATTCTATTATACTTTCTAATAGGTCGAAATACTGACAAATAAAGTAAACAGAAATAATTAACAATAAAACAATTAAAAGTAAATAACTGGACAAATAGAAGTCAAATAAAAATACTAAAGCCAGAACCTTTAAAAAGCTAACTTTTTTAACCTTTGGTTTACTAATTTCTTTCTATGAAGTTGTCCTTAGATTAAGTAAATTTGTTTAATTATTAATCTTTCAGAATGACTAGAATGATCAAACCAAGTTTCTGATTCAATTTTTAGATTCTTCGATCTAGTTTTACTTTCTAAGTTTAAATTTTTAAGTCTTTTGTATTCTAAAAACATTCAAGGTTTTGCTAAAATTTTTAATTCTTGATTTATTTTTTCTAGTTTAGATTGAGTTACTATAATTGATTCTTCTATAAACTTATGAATCGAAATATTTTTATTATTTTTACGACTTTTTAAAAGATAATCTAATCTATTGACTAAAATCTCATGTTTAAACTTCAAATCTTCTAAGGTTTTATGCATGTAAGTTTTTTGTTTTTTGCTATGACACCAAATCGGAATGCACACAGACACTTATATAAGACTCAGATTAAAAAAAAGAGAAAAGCGAAAAGAAAAAAAAATATGTGTGACTTAGAACAGGTCTACTCTTAGGTTTGCCGATCCATTCAACCTAAGAGGCGCACTGTCTATACTACTGATAAGAATGTTTAGAGGTTCATGCTACAGAAGTTATTTAATCAAGATTACTAAGAATTACAAATCTTATTTGTTCTAATAAGTCTCGTCTAACTATATAAAGATCTCTAAGATAACTATTATAAGTATGTTGCTCTACACTTTGAATTCTAATATTTATATAGTGAAGATGAAAATCTACTTCTGCAAGAGATTGTTTATCTATAGGTAAATAAAAGAAATTGTTACGATTTTCAAAGAGAGCTTTTATAATATTTAAAAGTTGCAAAATTCATATAACAGAAAGATTATATTCAATGATGACTTAACCCAAGAGTTACTTTAGATTCAATTATACTGTCTTAAGGTGATTAAAAAATATGTTCCTTATTTTTTAATTATTAATATACTCGCACCTGATTACCCTCTCGTCTGTTATTTCAAAACTAGTTTTCACCTCGCTTTTTCGAATAAAACGGCCTAACACGTCTAACTCCTACTTTTCGAGTCTTTCAAACAAAGTTTTGATTTAAGGACTCAATAATCAGAAAAACAATTTAGAGTATATCGTGTAACCTTAATCTAACATAATTTTCCCTGTTTCTCCCTTTAAGGGCTTGGTCTAACAAACAATAATAATAATATAAAATGTTGTAAAGAAAAGAGAAAGCTTGCAGAGTAAGATGCTGAAAACGTTCCTTAAATTACTAAAGAAAATGTGTACAAAAGTTTTAAGAATACTCACGGTGGATCCAACTAAATTTGTTTTGAGTCGAGTTTGAGGCAAAATCTTCCCGACATTTATTTTCAATATTCGAATTTGAAATTTTGTTTAAGAAGAGTCGGAATTCAGTTATTAAAACAATTAGAATAAGTCATTTCCATAGTTTCAAGCATTGTATTGTCGTATTTATTTGACACAATAAATTCAGTACCATCACTTTTTTATTATCATATTGTTTGAGATGGATTGTGACTCCACAGATACTGACTCCTTGGTGATTTGAACGGTTGCCGTCGATGGTATATGAAACCTACAAAAACCGTCGGAGGATGCTCCGACGGAAGAGGTTCCGACGCTTAAATCAGAAAGAGCGATTTTCGAAGTGTAAAGAAATAGACTAAGAGTTTAGGGAGAGCTTCCTTATTATTGGTGTGCCCAATGTGTAAGGTCCAGAGAGTATACCTGACTTGGAGGATTTTCGGGCATCTTATACCTAATAGAGTCGTATACTTTCGGGGTGTTATAACTCTACTTTTCCTATGAAAACGATCCGAAAATCTCGAGAGTTCAATATTCCGAAATGATCGCGATCTTCATCGTATGAAAATTTTCCTTATCTGTAAAATCCTAGAGATATCATTCTCAAGTAGGGAATCAAAGTCGTTGTGCGTTCTGACCTTTCCTTAGGATCAACAAGGTCGTTTATCTATCGGTCGGTTGTTTGGCCGATGCACAGCTTTCGAGTTCGTTCGCTCGGTGAGCCAAGGACTAAATATCCGATCGGGGAGATGAATGACAAATCTTGTTTGATAAGTGGGGCGACTAAGGCCCTTTGATATATTAAATGAATGACCATCAAGGATAGTCATTCGACAATATTGGGTTATGTCTGCCCCTCGGTAGCTCTTAGGTCGCTTAGCTCATGGGGTAATCCCTTTAATGTTGTGGGCCACCTGTGTTTAGGCCTCTTGATCGTGCCTTCAATTGAGTGTCGGGCTATGTTCCATTTTTTTTTTTGAAAAGAAAAATTTTTAATTCAGCATGCTATGACTGAGTATAATTTAACGTATTATTGAGTATAATTTATCGTATTATTATGTAAAGAGAATGTTGTTTTCATGCTACACATGTGGTACTACTCTATTAGCGGTCGCATGCTTTTACATGTAATGTCATCTCTTTTTTCTCGTGTTTTCAATAATAATTCTTTTATAATAAATGGTGGACAATATAACATTTAACCAATAGAGGAAATAAAGTTTGAAAGTTATTATTTCTAGTGCGTAGCTGCAAGACACGTACCAGGGGGCAACTAGCTCACGAGACAAAGTGACATTACATTTATTTTTAATACAATAATAATAATAACAGGAACTCCTCAACGCAATTTTTTTTGACCAAAAGGGCTGATGACAATCAGTAAATTTGGTTTAAGTATAAAGTAAACAAATATAAATATATATAAGATAAAATATGAGATTATTTTTATTGGATTTGAAGTGAAAATGGGAATTAAAATAAAAGAAAGATGAAATACTACTCCTTTCATGTTAAAAAAAAAAAAATTCCTTCCACTTATAAACGGATTAGAGCTACGATAAAAATTTATTAACAGAATAATCATCTTTTTTATTTTTTTAATTTTACATGGCTTAAGAGGGTAATATCCATTTTTTCCCTTCGCTCACTGCTTTTCACTCCGACCAAGCAATTTTACATGGCTAAGGAGAGTAATATCCATCTTTTCCCTTCCCTCTTCACTTTTTACTCCAATCAAGCAAAAGAAAATAAAACTCATTTCTTTTCCTTCCATTCTTATCAAATAAAATAGAAAAAAAAAGTATATTTTGCTTCGTTCAGTTGAAATAAATCTATCTTTTTCGGTGTTTTCAAACCCGGATCGAATCGGCCGGTCCGACCGTCTGACCAGGAACCGAACCAGCGACTGGTCCGAGTTTCATAGCAAAACCGAATTTTAAGAAAAATGGTCAAACTCGGTCAAAACCGGATTGGACCGGGCGGTTGAACCAGGAACTGGTCTGGTTCAACTCAGGTTTTTTAATTGGTGTAAAAAAAGTATTAATTCAAACACGAAAATCAGAAATACATTGAATATTTTTTGAATCGTAAAAGCCACCAAATCATAATGCTATGAAGTGATTTTTTTTTTTCGTTTTCTCCTTTTCTTTCTATCACACTCTCACTTTTTAATTTTTCTTTTTTAATTATTTTTTACCTTGATTATTTTTTCCTTTTCTTTTCTTATAGACTTTTTCTTATTGTTTAAATTAGATTTTGACATATTTAATCTATTATTTAAATTAAATTTTAATATATTTGAATAATATTTCGTATTAAATTAGGTAATATATTTAGATAAATAAATTGTGTTTTATTAATATTATATATTTTGAATATAATTTGATAATATTTTATAATTAGATATATAAAATTTTTAAAATATTAATATATTATAATTTAAATTTATTTATGATATCATTATGATATTATTTAGATTTTTGGTTTACTCTGATTGATTTGATTTAATAATTCATTGATCTCTTAACGTGATCGATTCATATTCCGACCCCATTTTCAAAATACTCACGTTTTACATTTTCCTTCTATTCCGCGAACCAAAAGAGTCGTACTCTATCACCTAGGCTTGAAAGTCACCCAAAACCCACTCTGCATGTAGAGTATGGCTGTCACCTTTGGAGCCACATAATGACCATGACCCACCACAACTTGGCTCCTCAAAATAATTGGAACCCTTGGCCCCGCATTAAACACAACATACTTGGAACTGATTTTGACTCACAAATTGCCCTTCCCTGATCCGTCTCTCTGGCTTGAATTCTTGACAGCCTTTTCCCCAAATCCCTTCCATTCGGGCCATAGTGAAGACCGAAAACAGAACCCTTGATTTCTTTTTAACCATTGTCCCATATGGAAACATGTCATCTTCTACAACTTCTTTAAGGTCTACAGGTACAGGAGGATATTGCCTCGTTGATTCAGACAACACAGCTTGTAAATAACTGAAGTCTTTAAGAAACTTGTCAGAAGACTATGTCACTGACATTATTTGTTCCTGACATTATTTAGTACATTTTCATTATGTGTTCCTGACATTATTCAGTGCATGTTCCTTTTTGGAGTCTTTTGCGGCTAATGATTTGCTTAATCTCGTATAGAATCCGGTTTTCAACTTCTGGGGTTTTTGTAAATCAATCAGAAAAACCAAGTTAATGCGACAGTGCTGGGGTCTCGTCCTGCTAGTATAAAACTTAATGCAGAAGTCTTTAAGAAACTTGTCAGAAAATTAATTGCCATGTTTTAATTCTCTCTTGTTATGATTGTGATTAATTAGTCTTGACAACAAATCAGACCTCTCATTTAACATACCAATCTTGCTTGATTCAACTTGCCGATCAACTACTGTTTTCCCCGCAAAGTCTTGAACAATTTGAAGTGCTTTCCTTAGCTGTTTCTCGGATCCAATGTTGAAGAACTTCATGATTTTCCATACAAATGGAGGTACTAAAAACCTGTTGAGAGTGAACTCTGTTGCGTCTGTGCAAGCCTTTGGAAAAGGAACACTCAGCAAATCAATTCCTAAACACCCCGGATCAACTCCAAATATATGCTGCTATACAAATTTGATCGAATGTGAATCTTAAAAGCAATTCTTGAAAATCAATGCTGTCCACCTCATCCCTTGTAAAACTCTAAATCTGTGGAGAGAATAAAATTTCATTTTCACGCTGTTAAAAATATTTTGGCAATGCGCACATCTATGAGTTGGAATTTCGCACCTTTCAATCACTTAGCATCATAATGTGCTGCGAGGGACTCCAGATATTATCATCTTTACCTACGCTTGGTAGGTAAAGAAAGATCCCTTTGGAACAATGTTGACGTATACCGGCTACCCTTTGTCCCAAACTGTTAGAAAATTTGGTGGTTCATACACGGAGCGAAAGTAATAAATAACTTTTTCAAAATCATAAAAAAGATGAGTTTGCGATATACCTCAATTGGTGATATAGAAAATATTCGGAACCGCAAACTCTGAAAACGAACCACTTGAAGTCGGGACGATAATCACGTATAACAGAACTATCACCGTAATTTCACAACGATCCAACCCTTAACCCGGTGATAGTTAAACGATCGTAAAACGCTCAATTTTAATTATTTTTCTCAACAATTAAAATTCTCTTTCTCTAATAATTTCTCAATTCTCTCTTTAGTGGAATAATAGTTGTTCATTATTCAATGTGTCATATTTTCAATTGTCGATCTATGTTGAAATTATAACTTCCGTAAAAAATCATTTGGAGAGAAAATAGAGGAGAGATAGGGTAGTGGGTAACTATCCATTACTCTTCATTTTTTTAAATTAAATTTTTTACTATGGTAAAACTGCCCCACGTGGACATTTATCAATATAAACATTTATGAAGAAAGAAATATAAGGGCATTTATTTTTCCGAGTTTAGTTATAATAAAAAATTTTAATGTGCCATATTTTCAATTGTCAATCTATGTTGAAATTATAACTCCCATAAGAGTCCTTTTGAGAGAAAATAGGGGAGAGATGGGGTAGTGGGTAACTACCCATTATCCCTCATTTTTTAAAATTAAATTTTTTACTTTGGTAAAACTGCCCCCATATGGGCATTTACCAATACAAACATTTATGAAGAAAGAAATATAAGGGCATTTTTTTTGTCTAGTTTAGTTATAATAAAAAATTTTAAGAGGGTATGAAAAAGGAAAAAAAAATTTGTATCTATTATTTTAACCAATAAAATTTTTTCAATTGGTATTAGAAAAAATTTATATCAAACTTTACATAGTAAAACTAGTATCGGTTAAACTTTTAACTTTTTCTGTTGCTCTGGAACATCATTCAAAAGATTAGATAAATATGTTATTGAATTTTTCTATATAATACCATTCTGGGCTATCCTTTAATATTAATACTGATGATTTATACTTTTCAATTTTTAAAATAATTAAATTTTGATTTGTCAGAATTTGTTGTATCTATCATTTTCACGATATTACTAAAAAATTACCTTAAAGAAGATTATAATAATATATATCGACATGCATCATGTGGTTGAACTCTAAAGCTATTAACTCCTTTAATTCAATATAAATACAATATACGTACCCATCGACATAGTCGAAGTAAATGAATAATACAATTTGGTCTTGAAAAAGACTGGATACACTAGAGAGAGAAATTATGAGGGATGGTCCACCATATTTATTGTATTTGCTCTCTTCCATAGGCATCCCACATTTATATGGTTTTGCTTTTCTGCAATAATATTTATCAATATTTATTGTCTGACAGTTTCCAAGTTTATAAGCTCCTGCCAGTCAAGCATTAAATTAACTATGGGAAACACACAAATAGTAAAAATTTTGATCTACTGATCAACAAGGCCTCTTTCTTTCTCAAATTTCCCATGTATTGATAGCCATACTAGGAGGAGAATGTCAGCTTTTCAGCCAATGCTAAGTTGACAGAGTCTGATGATTCCACTCCATGTTTTTTGCATGGCCCATTTGATATTGGCCCCCCTAGTGCTATTCTTTATGTATTTTCTCTCTTCCAACCGCAGACCATGCATTCAATGGTGAATTCTTGGTGTATCAAGCTGGCGAATGGTACTTTGTCACAAAGAAAAATGATAGATGGCTATTGGCCGATGGCACAACTTAAGTCAGAAAGATATATGAGGGACCAAAATAGATCATGTATTTTGACTTTTATAATTTCAAAAAGACCAATGTTATATATATATATATTATATATATATATAACAAGCAACTTTTGAAATTATAATTTTTAAAATTTTGTATATAAACACTTTAAAGAGAATTTCGAGTGAAGGCATCTGACCCTGCCCATTTCCCCAATTTGCCCCCCGCATATCGGCATGTCTCAAACACTTTAGTCTTTGTCTGGGGTTGCAAATGAAATTGAAGTTTGGCTCAATTTAACTTGATTATTCTTGTAAGTTGATTCATTTAAAAAAGTGTGTATATATATATATATATATTAATAGGCAATTGGTGCAATGGATAGGTCGTTATTTCCCTTAATCAAGATCACGAATTTAATTCGCAACTTGAACATAGAATCGATTACTTGGGAGACTTTTACCCCTAAGAGGGACCACAATCGGATTGATCCAGATTAATTGGGGTGAAACTTCGGACATCGGACGGTGGACTGAGTTCAACGTTACAAATATATATATATATATATATATATATATATATATATATATATATATTATATCCATTTTGATGATGGTCCATTGTATTAGAGGCTTATATATGGGGGTGGGGATTTATCAAAAGAAGAAAATTGAAGGGGGGGACTCAAAGCTTCTGGAGCCAACCTCAAAGCCACCACTAAGGGCAGACCTTAGTAAGTGCAAATGTCTTGGAACTCCAAATTTTATAATAAAAATTTTGAAAAAATAGTGATCAGTATTTCAACTCAATTGAGCATTAGAGGGCCCTCCATTTTCTGAACACAGTGGGACCTTAATGCACGACCTAACTCAACTTGTTTCATCTGTACTTGTTGACTTCATTCAAGTAACATCAAGTATGATCTAGAGAAGTATTACACCCGAATTCATTTAAAGTCACAAAAATATTTAAGAAATGCAAATGTTGGGTGGGGTTATTGTATGCTCATCTTGATCTCTAGTAGGATGAGGGGAAAATACTGAATAAATAAAAATAGATGAATAAATGGGAAAAAAAAAAGAGTGCTGCAACTCTTTATATAAACACAGAAAACAACTTTAGAATACACACACATAGAATATTACAAACGTAACAACCAAAAAAAAAAAGAAATATTTAAAAATATAAATACAGAGAAATTTCGTGACAGTTAAAAAGGAAATAGTCGAACATAATACAAATTATTAATCAATAATTACCATATTTGGCATTTTCCGGACTTGATTTTGTTCGATATCCATATGTGACTCACTAGTAGTATCAGCAATTTTACCTTGAAGCCAACCTCGGCTTGAAAGTGACCATCAAGCCATTCTTCATGTAAAGTGTTGTAGTTATCTTAGGCACAACATTCCATCCTTCAACAACCTCAATAGAGTACCTAAGCAGGATTGAGGCTGCCACCATTTTCATCTGTGTATAGGCAAACTTTTTGCCGACACACAACCTTGGTCCTGCGTTGAAGACAGCGTACTTGAACTGGTTTTCACTTAAAAACTGGCCATCTTTGATCCATCTTTCAGGCTTGAATTCCTTGCAATCTTTTCCCCATATGGACTCCATCCTTGCCATTGAGAACATACAGTACAAAACACGTGCCCCCTTTTTAACAACCAATCCATCAGGTAAGACATCATCTTCGATGACCTCTTTGAAGTCTATAGGCACAGAAGGGTAAAGCCTAAGTGCCTCTGACAATGCTGCATGCAAATATACCATTTTCTTTAATTCTTCCGCTGTAAAAACAACATCACTTAGATTTTGTTTCCCGGATTTTCTTTCTTTTAGAATGTCATGCAGTTCTGAAACAATCCTGCTTTCGACTTGTGGATTTCTAGATATCAACCAGAAAAACCACGCCAAAGCCACAGAGCTTGTGTCTCGCCCTGCCAAGATGAAGCTTATGCAAAAATCTCTCAAAAACTTATCATTGAAATGATATTTCTTGCCTTGTTCTGAATTGATCTCTATAAGTCTTGACAGGAGATCAGATCGATTGTTTAAGCTACCAAGCTTGGCAAGTTCAAGCCTCCGATTTGCCACTGTCTTCTGCGCAAAGTCATGAACAATTTCCACTGCTTCCTTAAGCCTCTTCTCGGGTCCTAAATTGAGAAACTTCATTGGCTTCCACACACAAGGAGGCACCATAAACCTGAACAATGTGAACTCTGTTGCTTCCTCAAATGCTTTAGCAAAAGGGATCTCGGGCAATTCAAGGGACAAGCAACCAGGGTCAACACCAAAAGCAGCCATGCAGATATTGTCAAACGTGAAGCGAAGAAGCACTTCTTGCAAGTCAATTGCATCTCCTGACATGACAAGCTTCTCTATCAACTTCAACAGCTTCTGGCACACCAAATCTTCAATTGTCCTAGAAGAGTGTTCCACAAACCTGCTCGAATGCATCTCTGACGTAGCCACCCTCCTTTGCTCTTTCCAGGACTCATCATCTGCATTGAAAATTCCATCTCCAAGCAAGTCATTGAATCTCTCCCTGTAGTACTTCCCTTTAGGGAAGTTTCTGAACCGGGTTTTAAGCATGTACTCGATGTTTGTAGGATCGACCGTTAATATCCCATAAGCCCCACCAAACCACATACCCCTGTAGTGAAATGAACCTCTGCATTTGATGAAAGCTTCGGTCGCCCAACTATACAGATCATCGAGGTGAAAAAACAAGGTTGGGATGATTCCCAACACGGGCCACAACATAGGACCTTTGTTGGTAAGTCTTTGAAGAGTACAACTAAAGATGAACAAGCCCAGAAGAGAAATAGCAACATCAGAGAAGTGCAAATGAAGAGCCATCCACCTTGTAGCAGACATAACTAGCTTCATGGTAATTTCAGAGGGAGTTTTTTCCATTTTTCCTTTTTGGCTCAATAAGAATAAAACTCTAGTTTACATAAATAGAATTGAAACACCAAAAAGGTTTGTGAGACTAAGAGCCATGGCTGAGAATCTTAGTCTACTTATACATACAATGGACAGATGGAATACCCTACCTACACATAATTTTGGACTTGCTACTCCTACTATTAATAAATGAACCACGTGTTTGGAGGGCCAAATGTCCTGTGACAATTGTTGGGGTTAATCCGGAATCTGCCCATTTTTAGGACTTGTTTATGTTTTGGATAAATGGGAGCACAATAAGTACTAAAACAAGGGGCACCATTGGAAAGTATATACTCTTTTGATTATTGATCAACAAAATCTTAACGACGTGTTATCTGAAATTAGCTTGCTGATAGAGGGATTTATCTCGCCAACTAATTCAGCTAACAAGTTTAGAAGAAATCTAATTCAGCTAAATAGTTTTTAGGATTTGATTGTTGATTGAGGGATGTTATCATGCTTGAGGATTGGGTTTTCACCTCATCCTTACTTTCATTAATCGATAACGAATGTTTTTTCCATAGTATGCAAGTGGTTGGGAAAGCCTGAAATTTATGATCAAACTACCAATTTACTCCAAAGATCAAGATGATATCAGCTTGGGCTGTACTACCAAAGTTGACATCTAACCTCTAACCATATGATCTCCATCTCAAATCAAGCAATTAAAGTAGTAGGGACCATAGTTAACACATGGCTCAGTCAGCTTAACTAGAATTCATCAGAACAAAATGTTAACATGATCCCTTCAAAAATCCTCTGCTAACAAAGCTCCTTCAAGTTTCATTAATGAAACTCACCTTCCCTTTGGCCCATAACAAGAAAATTTCTATACATATGCAGTAGGGTTACAGTGAATTTGGGCATTAAGAGGAACAACGACCACATCTAGAATTGGTCCCATTTTGAGAATTTTTATACTTTTCTAGGCTTGTGATGGAATTATGACTAGACCACCAACTTCGCATGCCTACACTAAAGTGGCTGGTTTAAATATCCTTCGGCCCAACTAAAATAGGCCTTTGAAGTAGGAGAATCTATTTACGTCTTTTGAAAATGGCAAAGAGCTCAAGTCGAATGACAATTTCAATTAATGATGAGCAGTGAATGTACTACCAAAAGACAAGGATAATTATCATATATGCATTCCATGAACATGATAAAATAGTTTTAAAAAATATATTAAAAAAATAAGTTTTTTCCCAAAAATACAGGAATATATTATTTTAAAACCAAAAAAATAAAATAAATAAATAAAATTGAAACATAAATGATATCAACAGAAATTCTAAAGGATAAGCGAGTCTACATGTCTAATGCTCGATCAGGTATCCTTTTGAATTCTAATTTAGGCTCTTTGCCCTCACCTTCTCACGAGATCTGGAAGGAGAAAAGACATGGTTACATAAAAGAGACTTTAAGATAGACCAAGTGGCAAACAAGGTGCATTCATTAGGGTTTACCTGATTAGTTGAATTAATTGACACCTATAATAAATCTCTAAATATCGGCAAACAAGGTGCATTCATTAGGGTTTAACTGATTAGTTGAATTAATTGACACCTATAATAAATCTCTAAATATCTCTTTCTAATTACCTTTTCAATGTTGTTGGGAAAAGTGGGCTTGACTTTCTCATACAAAGCTTAAGAAAGAGAAGAGAGAGAGATTTCAATTGAGAAGAAGTGGAAAGCTTTATGATGAAGAATAGAAAGGATCAATCGACGGATAATCGGATTGTGGGTAAAAATATTAAGTTGTTTAATTAGATTTGAAATTTAGGAATAAAAAAAATTATGTTGGAAGATTGTCTCTTTTAAAATCAACCCGATAAATATTTAAAACGAATTAGATCCAAATAAAAAAAAAGACAAAATATGAAAAAAGAGTGGATCATTCTCTTGGAGAAAAGGACATACTACGTTTATCTACATATACCTTAAGGATGCAAATACGGACTCTTTTATTTCCTCCAGATGTCGGGAATGGCAGGACTTCTACATCCGAAAGGAAGAGATGGGTTTCATGGGCACATGCCCCCAAACCCTTGGACTCACACGTCCAAACCGTTGCATCGGAAGGTAACCAAGACTCAAAGATATTAAGAAATATAAAATTTTAAATATGTTGATATTATAAATTTATTTGTCTTTATATTCTCTCTTTTTTTTAATTTTTAATTTTTAATTTTTTACTTTATTTAAAAACTATAAAATAAATTTATTTTTAAAATAGAATTATCAAATAATTTTTAATTTAATTTTAAAAATTATTAATTTTTATTTCTCTGTATAAAGATAAGATAAGTAAAAAAAAAAAAAACCCTAGACCACTTAATCGCTTCTGCTAGATTGAGCATGGCCCAATCTATAATACAATAGAAGCAAGACCAAAAATATTAAGCAGAAACTGTAATACATATTTGAAATTATAATTTTAGAAAGACAGATAGAAATTATATTTTTTTAAAACAAACAATATTGAACTATTATTTTTAATATAATATGTAAATTTTTTTTAGAAAAATCTGTTGGACCTCTCTACCCCTCCATTGCTTTCAGACCTCTTTAATATTCTAGGAAGCATCGCCGATAAGCTGCAACTCAACTTCCTCGTAAAAGTCTCGATTTTCAATCTTTCTCCATACCCAAAAAAAAAAAAAAAAATTTCTAGGACGCATCCAAAAGGACCACAAATTGTTCAGAAAAAAAATTAAGGATTTCAGGCATGCAATAAAACAACCCCTCCGCCACGACAGAAAGAAGCAGCCATGATGAAAATCCATTAAAGAGGAGGACAAGAAAACCTGCGAGTGACCTCATCATCTGTTTCATTTGTCAGTGGCACTCCTTTTAGGACTTAAAATTTTGTGACCAAACCATCCACCTGATCCTGTTAAACACTGAACTTACTTCATTTGGAGTTCGTATGACCTTGGCTTTTACCAAGTACAAGTTCACACCTTATTGGGTCCATAATAGATGCCAGAGTTCAACCATGTTCTTTCCACAACAAGGTTATACCAGATACATTCTTCTCCTTTGAATTCAAGAATCTTGCAGAATCTCCTTTTTAATCAATATGTATGTATATGTATATATATATATACATACATATATACCTTTTGGTATATAGATAATTACAAAATTCTTAATTTACATCACAAACCCTCCATTTTTGAAATAATTTACGTAGTACCAAAATAAAATAAGCATTATTCATAGTACTTAATTTTTTCTTTGGGGGAAAAAGGAAGGAAAAGTGAAAACAGGAAATATATACACTCATCCATATATACAAAGGGCAGTTCTCCCAAGAATTCCAAAACATGGAACTACATGGGAAGAGAAAGCAGTCTCCAACCTTGGCTTGTGACCTCCATTTCTTGGCCAATATTTAGTCAAAAACCTTTGAGTTGTGAGTCCCTACCGGTCAGGGGTACATAGCGAACAGAGGTTACAGTCCTGATGCTGTGAGACCCATCAAGATTTTTGTCCATCACTTTCAAATCTTGGAAAATATTCCCCACCGGAATCACCATTCTGCCTCCAGGCTTCAGCTGATCAAGAAGCGGTTTAGGGATTTTCCCTGCTGCTGCTCCTACGTGAATCACATCATAGGGAGCAAATTCTGGCCAACCATACCTGCCATCTGCTACAACAAAGGACAATAGTTACTGATACAAATTGTTATCACATCCCTCATTCATAACTTCTTATCACTTATGCCAACTAAATTTCAGATTGAATGCAATGACATGGTGACGTGCATGTCATGTGCTGCTCCTGCTGAGGATCAATGTTCAATCTTTAAAAGGCCAACTAGCCCTAGCTTTCCCTTGTTATATGTATGTTAAACACAGGTGTTCTGAAACACTAAACAAAAAACAAACTAAAATTTTAACATTGACATCTTCCCTTTCATGGCATTCAAATTGGTTATTTGAGCATTTACACATGGTCATTTCTAAATTTTATTTATTTTTTATTTTATTATTTATTTTTTCTCTTAAGCACATGCTAATACTGAAACCAGACGAAGGCAATAGCCATGCAGGTTTCCAGAATCACCCATGATAACAGCTCCAAGTTTACACCATCCACTTGCCCATATACCAACCCCCCCCCCCCCCAAAAAAAAACAAAACAAAAGAAAAAAAATAGAAAGAAAATCACTCATAGTTAATTTTGTTGGCAGACATACCCCCAACATGAAATGAGAGAGAACCTTCTTTCAGCAGTGGCGCAACAGGACTTTTTTGGACATTTTCAATGGAAACAGCAACTAACTCGGGAATGTGCTCTACACCCACTGCCCGACCGGTTGGCCCGACCATCAAAGCAAAGCATGCAGTTAAGTAGCCAGTTCCTGGGGAAAATAAATAAACAGAGCAATGTGAAACTGCAGGCTACAACAGAGTATCAAACAGGAGAAAAATTAAATAAGAGCAAGGCTATAAGACAACAAGCTATGATCATGGCTCTCTTAACAATATTCTACCTAAAATCTAAATGTTCAAAAGAGTAGATCATTGATGACACTATTCGTTAACCTAAACCGTGCGGCCTAACATTCGCAGAACAATAGCAAGTTTTCCCAATAACAAGCTACACCATCTAGGAAAAAAGAAAAAGGTAATGGGTCTTCAGTTGTGTCCTGGAATAACAATGCATCCCATAAGGACATCATTAATCCACAGGAATCGCTCTGCAAAAGGAACTGCAAGACAGAGGCAGGGTCAAAATAACTGTTTTCCTTCCTTTTACCCTTTATACATTCCCTGATATTGTGATTGCTCACCCTTCTAATTCACCGCCTCCTCTGTTTCTCTTGGTGCAAGCATTTTAAAGCCAGAAGATGCAATGTTACATTGCATAAAAGATATAGCAGAAATATCAGCCCAGAAATAATAATACACTAGAATACAGAAAATAAGGAGTAAGACAAATGAATGAACCTGAACCAACGTCCAATGCATGCATTCCAGGTTGCAAGTGATCCTTCAATAGTTCAAGACACATGGCATGCATATGAGGAGCTGATATGGTTGCATTATATCCTATGTCCATAGGGCTGTCAATATACGGTGGGCTGCCCTCAGGCACAAAATATCCCCTGTCAACAGTCTTCATTACTTCAGCCACTTTCTGCGATCCAATTACACCATAGTTCTCCAACTGCTCCACCAGTGCTTCATTCCTATCAATGCTGCCTCTTCCCCAAAAGGGCTGCCGGAAAAATCCCAAATTTGTTTTAAAAAAAGGCTCATTCACAAAAGTCATGACAGAATTTAATTGCATAACTCAAAATTATAACGCAGCTATTCAAATGAGTTGTGATAGCTAACATGGTCAATCAGCATGAGATCTTCAGAGAACAGCAGTAATTTTTTTTTTTTTTTTAATAAAAGAAACATCAACAGTAGGGTTCAAACCAGCGTGGGTGAAGCTCAATAGATTTCAAGTCTATCTTCTTAACCACTCGGGCATATCAACTTCAACAGTAATTACATTCTTAAAGAGAGGGAGGTAAATTTAATATACAAGATCACGCTTTAGAGTACAACAAAAAGTTCGATTCAAAGAAAAGGTCAATCTTCCACACCATAGATGCGTTTTGCACAGAAAACTATTTATGCTGAAACATGAAAATAAAACACATCCACCAACCATAACAGCTGAGTAAGTGATCAAGAACAGGAAAAGGCTGATATCTTGTACTGGTATAGACATGGTGAAACTTTGAGAACCTGGAATGACATCCAAATTAATGTGAAAAAACAGTTGAATCGAATCATGTATTCCATTATGAAAACAAGCATGTGCTCCTAAATAATGCCACTAAAGTCCTAATTTGAAATTTCGCCCTTAGGACATGTGTAGTAACAAAGTAGTATTTGGGGGAGAAAATTTGCGACTATAAAACTTACTCCATAAAATTTACTTTCATAAAAATCATTCTTTACCCTTGTGTGGTTAGATTCGGAGAAGTTTTCAACTTAGACCACTTTTTCCACAATATTTTCACATGTTTCCCTTTTTAAAAGATAGAGCAAGAGAGAGGAGAGGAAAAGTCATCCACAAAAGAAAGAGAAAATTTAAGTTTTTATCATGTTTTACATTAGTTATTATTTTTTGAGCTTTTTCCCTCCCTTTAGCCTATCCCCAAGCATGGATAACATTTACCCCACATCCAAATTTAGGGTAGATTTTTTTTTTTTTTTGATTTTTTGGGTCAAACGAACTTAAAAGGGGTAGATAACTTAAGATGGAAATGTTTCAACTACTTTTCCCTCCCACCACGCACATCCCTTAGTTCTAAAACAAATCTATGTTCTAGATACATAATGTTATCCTATATTTCAAAGTGCAATTCTCTTATGAAAGAACAAAGAAATGATCCAATTCCTTTTAATCTAAAGAAATAATACCTCCCTCCCACGTTGAGTAACACTTTTTTTTTTTTTTTTTTTTTATTTGAACTTTTTCTTATCTCAAAATTGGTGTCAATGTTTAGTTAATCAATATAATAATTAAAAACTCTATTTTACCCCTCAGAGTAAATGAAACAAGTTAATTTAAGGGTAACTTCAAATAAAATAATTTTGTACACAATATCAAAGAAACAAATATTATTTTAGTATATTTTAATAACCCTATCGCTTAAAATGAGATGATAACAAAACAAGAGGAGTACTATATTTAAAAACAAAACTAAAAAATTAAGGGAAAAAAGTACTTGACATGAAAATTTATTCTAAGTAATATCACAAACATAGATCGGCCAAATGAATTTCAAACTAAATATACCAAATAAAATAAAATCAAAAATTTATAATTCATATATAATAACTTAATCAAAATACACCCCTGACATAGCCCTCCTCTGAAACCTAGTACATATAACAACAACTTCGTACTTAGCCTTGATCCTAAATTTTGATATCCGCAAAACCTAATACATCTAATATTATTTTTTCTATCATTTTCATCGTTTACTTTTCCTATTCATAACATATGTTACTCTATAAATAATTAGGGAGCAAAATCAATATCCATTGTCAATGTTGAATTCGTACCATCAATCTAATCAATGATCAGTAGAGCCGCCCCACCAAAACCCTAATGTACATTCAAAACATTATCAAAGAATAAAATACATAGCTGTAGGGTGATCAATCCACACTCCAAGAGGCAGATACCTGAGAGGCCGTGATTAAAATTAAATCCATTTCCAAGAATTCTTCCATCACAAAAAAATTCAAGAAACTGCAATTTCTCTAACCCAAATTACTCGCTACAAGCAACTCGAATCAATCTGAGAGAGAGAGAGAGAGAGAGATGAATTAAAAAGTACCTGCATATTCAAGAAGAGGCAGTTTATGGAGAAAAGCCTAGGGTTTCGAAGAGAGAGAGAGGAACTGTGGTGGGGATTGAGGTTTAGGGTTTGGACTTGGAGAGATTTGGAGAAGGAGGAGAGAGGAGGCAGAGTCGCGAAGGAGGAAAGAGGCATGACGGCGTGCATCGCCAGCAGAGCAACACGAGGCAACGGCATGCAACCCCTGCACGCACGCCTTTACCCAACCGACTTATCCTTCACACGTGGTTCCTCCTCCGGTTTTTGCGTCGGTCTTTGCTTCCGTCCGAGGTATCATTCGTGCGACGGGCCATTTCATGTCCCCCCGTTCCCCTTATTTAATAAAATTAACATATTTTATAATTTAATTAATGAGAATAATTTATTTATTTTATTACTCATAAAATTCATATAAACCTGTCCAATAAAATAATTTTAAATATCCATCAAATTATAATTATATGGATACTAGTCATTAAGGATAATATTATAATTATACTAAGCGAATGAATTTTGGGGCAATTTAACATTTGTTTTTCATTTTTTTAGTTTTGTTTAAATTATATTTTAATTAATATTGAAATTTGAATGGATTATTAACAGAGTTGATAATAAAAATATTATTTTATTTTTATTATTATTTTATATTTATAAAAGTATTTACAAAATGGTGTGATATAATAATCAATAGTTTATTATACTCTCAAAGCCATTACCATTATTAGGGGAAAAAAAGGTTGTTCTTAATTATAATTATTATTCTATTTTTTAAAATTATTGTACCATAATTATATATATATTTTTATATTGATAATCACTTTGCATTTAAATAAATTCAATTCGAATTGAATTGAATTCTTAATAAATAAAACTCTATCAATATTTATATTTTTTTTACATAAAATTTAAATATAAGATTTTATTTAAGTAATAAGAGTATTTGAGGACTAAATTAATTAGTTATCCATTCAAAATCATATCTAATGCTTTGCAACAATGGTACCACTCGCGGTAGAGGGACTCTTCGTCTAGTGGGCTGGGTGTTTTTTCATGGGCCTGTGTTGGGCTTCTTTGGTGAGTTTCTTGAGGCCATTCTTCTAGACCCCTCAAGTGGGATAGGCCGGGATTTTTTAGGCTTGGGATTGTCCAGGCTTTTTCTACGCCCTGTGGTCCGTGTTTCTGCCATTGTCATGCCTCCATCCCCTTCTATAAAATAAAAGTTGGGTCATGACCATTGAACTAGAAGGGTAGGTTTACCTGTTAAAGAGCAAGTGTGAGCTGTGAGACATTAGCCATGCCACACGTAAACCTTTGCATGTCTAAGAAGGTTTTGACATACTCATCTAGCTAGCTTCACAACCAATACCCCCAACAAATGAGTGATCCGCTTGTTAATCTTGCATAAGCCAAGTCCAGAACTTCATGTCCAACAATGTACATAAAAGAAAATGCACTTGGTTTGCCAAGAATATGCTTCTTGTGATTTTTTCTTCACGAGGGGAGAAAAGAAAAGAGGCCCCATAAAGAATTTAAGGGACAAAGTTAGCATACATGCATCTCCCCCCATCTGCAGCAAGAATATGGCCTAAAAAAGGAAAAGTCATGAGCTGTAAATTTCGCATGATCTTCACTGACTGGACCTCTTTAACCTTTAAACTAAACGTAAAAGAACATGTGCTAGTATATCATTTTTAAGTAAGCACAAAGCAAAATGCCGACCCAACCAGAACCTCCTTTAATTTGTTCTCTCTCCTGCTCTGATGCTCTAATGGTTGGTCATCTGGAGATGGACAAGATCACTGTGCACGTGATGTGATGCAGGAAACTGGTAAACAAAAGAAAGGGAATATTAGAGCAAGTACTTTGCCAAAACTAATTCGATTCATATCTCAATGCCACATATATAGCAGAGAAGAAATTTTTGTCTGCTTGACTTTCTCCTCAAACCGACTTTAAAAAATGAGCTGGTATGGAGTTGGCAGCTTCTCAATGCATCAGTCACAGTCACCACCTCTTATAAAAGATGACATATTGATTAAGAAGATCCTCCTTACACATGACCCAGATGGTCGCCATCTTGATTCGCAGAGATTGCTCCGTGCAGTGGAGAAAATCATGCTATATGCTTCAACACCAGATGTGTCAGTGAGTTCTTTCTTGATTCAAACCAACCAAGGCCTTCAATATTTGTCTGTAAAGCATTCACACAACATAAAATGATCTTTGGTTTCTTCATGATTTGCTAATTATAAAGCCACCTGTGTCCCTCATCAGCATTTAGCAAGTTATGACAGAAACATATGGTGATGTATAAAACTTTAATTGGTTGTATCCTTTGTTCAGTTCATGCAATTCTATGTTAATTGTGACCTTGTTGACCACCAGAAATTTCCAAATAAGAACTGCAGCTCTTAAAGCATAGCCTAGTACAGTTTGATTCTTCAAATCTTTTTGATTGGGGCTGAAATACATACTTTCTTCAGGTTTCTGCACTAGATGTTGACACCATTGTGAGGAATTATCCAACAAACATTGAAATACTTGGAACGCAAGAGACTCTTGGACAAACCATTTACAAGATCTCCAATGAAGTAGCTCTCTATAACTATCTGTATATCCTTCCAATCCCCGCCCCCCACAGGAAAAAAAAAAAAAAGCCTTCTGTCTGAAACCTCTCTGTTGCAGATCCTTCACAAGCACACGGGGGACACTGATATACATGCAAGAGTGATGGTTTTGTTCGAATTGCTTGGAAATTACAGATGGGATGCAAAAGTGCTTTTAGTCCTTGCAGCTTTTGCAACAAGCTATGGAGAATTTTGGCTGATTTTGCAGATTTATCCTGCAAACCAATTAGCAGCATCAGTTGCAGTGCTTAAACAGCTACCTAGAGACTTGAAGACCTTGAAACCTAGGTTCAAGGCCTTAAGGTTGTTGGTTAAGGCTATGGTAGATATGACAAAGTGTCTCATCAAATTTGAATATCTGCCTCTGCAACACATAACGCTGGACAATGAACTACTAGGCTTTACAAAGCCCATTATCTATACAGCTACTTACTGGATTATTAGGAGTGCCGTCATATGCGCTTCTACCATTACAGAGTTGATGGCCATGAAACCTGTGCAAATGCATGTTCTTTTCCTTAAATCTCATGTCTTAAATCTCATTCCAAAATCATATTAAGTTTTTAACATTTTGATCTCTACTTAGACTCTTGACGGTATGCCTAACTTTCTACTTCAGGAATTTAAGCTCAACAGCTATTACAGCATGGGAACTCTCAAGTCTGGCATATAAGATAAGTAGCATAGGCAGTTCTCTAAGAGTCCAAGTGGATTTCTGCCGCCAACAAACAGGTCAGTCTAAAGATTTCCAAAAATGAGTTTAACCGAAACATGTGCTAACCTAAACTTTGCTATTCTTTCTGCAACTTGCAGAGCTAAAGCTGCATCAGAAATTGTTGAGTCTCTTCAATGAAACCTATGTGGATAACCAAGAAGTCCTTCAGATGCTCGTTGCTTTGAGGGATGGATTGACCCTGAAAGATGGTCTCTCATCACAGGTTTGTTTACCAATAAACTCGATTACCTCCTCTTCCCCTTCCCTGCCTCTCCTCAGTTCTTTCTTGACAAATATTGGTCTACTTTTAACAGCTTGGTATATCTGACCTTAAAAATAAGGTGGTCATGGTAGTTGTTTCCAAGCCTGATATCTTACCACTTGAAAGACTATTCTTCTTGGTGCAAAGGACAGGTGACCTTCCGAGTAACAAGGAAGAAAGGAAGTATCAGATATTATGGATTCCAGTTTCAACTTCCGAAACATGGAATGATGCTGACGAGAGAAGTTTTGAATACCTCTCAAACTCTTTGCCATGGTATTCGATTTTGCAACCTTGGTCACTAAATTCAGAAATTGTCAACTACATCAAACAAGAGTGGAATTTCAAAGATGAGCCTATCATGGTAGTATTGGACCCACAAGGAAAGATCACTAATTTGAATGCCATGGATATGGTGTTGACATGGGGTGCAGCAAGGGCATACCCATTATCTACTTCAAGAGAAAAACAACTTTGGGAAGAAGAGAAATGGACTATAAGATTCATGGTAGATGAGATTGACCATCTATTGACTATGCAGGTAAATGTTCTACCTAAAATTCTCAATTTGTCATATTTTTGCCGATTGGTGCTAATAGGCATCATGCCGATGATCAGATTGAACAGGGCAGAAACCTTTGCATTTATGGAAGCAATGACTTGGAATGGGTTAGAGACTTCCACACTAAAATGAAGAGGATCCTAGAGGAAGGTGTGCCACTTGAGGTTTTCTATGTGGGCCATAAGAACCCAAATGAGCATGTGAAACATATCCTAAACATTATAGACAGAGAAAACCTTGGAGGGTCTCTCTCCTTAACAAAGATTGATTTCTTTTGGCTCCGGTTAGAAAGCATGAGAAGATCATCAAGCAAATCCAATCTCATCCTACAAGAGGTGTCATCTTTACTAGACCTTGATGACAACAAGAAGGTTTGGGCAGCGATCGGGAAGGGTTCTTCAACAGACCTAGTCAAGCTCCAAGGAACAGAAGTCATGGAATGCTTAGACATGTTCTCCAAATGGGTCAACAATGTAGGGAAGTTGGGTTTGGCTGGTGCAATCAGAACAGCTATTGAACCCCGTTTTGCCGGACCGTGTTCCCACACTAATGTTGTGACCTACAATGAAGGATCAAGTGAAGAAACAAGCATTTGCACACAATGCAAAAGCCTTATGGAGAAGGTTGTACTCTATAAATGTGAAGGTGGCGAAACTGAATAGAGAACTGATCTCAAATTCTCACCTCCCTACCCCTAATATAGGAGAATTTAAAGTTAAGGTTGTATTCATCTGCTGCATAGAAATTTTTACAGAACAAATAAAAAGCTCTCATTTGGAATATCAAATTTTCTGGAGCCCGAAGTACCAACGTACTGCATACATCATATTATTTTTATTTTTATTATTTTGAAAAACGAAAAAGAATTCAATGCAATTAGCAAATTTAATGGCATGTTCTGTATAATACCCAAGAAGAAGAAAAATGTAGTGGAAGAGGTCAGATGAGTTGTTCTTAGGCACTACCCTGTGAGTTGCAACACAACATTTTGGGCAAAGGGTTTTGCTCTTCTGAACCCCAAAAAATACAGGGAAGCTAGGATGACGATGACGATGACGAAACGAGAAAAGCCCGATGAAAGGAAATTCTGCTTTCGGTGAAAACGTTGCCTATCTTTTTGAAAACTACGTGGTTAAAAACAAGATAAATCCTTAATGTGGTTAGTCGTGAAAAACAAAACTGTTTTTTTAAGAAAATAAAATTATATTTAAATATTTTAATTTTTAATTTTAAAAAAATAAAATTTAAAAAATACGATTTTTTAATTTATGAAGAGAAATAGAAAACAAATTTAAGAGTGTTTTTTATTGTTTTCTATTATAAATAAATCTATAAATTTTAAAATTTTTTAATTTTAACAGAGAAAATTAGAAATAAGAAAATACATATCTTTTGAATATATTTTTTAGATTTTCTATTCTTGTCCTTAAAAATAGAAAATATAAAAAATTAAAAATTAAAACATGGTATTGTTCTTGTCCTTTGGGAAAACATTGCTATTCAATTTTTTTTCTTTGCTTTTTTTTTTTTAAATAATATTTTGGTCTGTTCTCAGATCATAATATTGCCCTAGTCCCACTAAACTCTGTTTCTAGAATTCTTATAATATATTATTATATGATTAATTTTGTGAAATTTTAAACTCCCCAAAGATATATTAATTGAACGTGAAAATATGGTCATGGAGTTTGTTAGAATATAAATCTTAAATTTTTACAAATTCGATAAACTCAAATTCTAAAATTTCATAATGAAAGTTCATCCGCCCAGAATGTAATATCATTTTTCTATTAAAAATATATCAGAATCTGCTCGATAAGTTACAAGAAATAGCATAATCCAACTTATTATTAAAATAAGGAAACTAATAAAATCCCATGATAACCTAAATTATAGTTCTAAAGACCCTATTTGATGAAATAAAATAGGGAAATTAAATAAAAATAAAAAATAAAAATACAAGTCATTCTCATTTTTAATAGGGTGGTGCGAACCGAGTGCACGT
Source organism: Dillenia turbinata (assembly GCA_037126225.1). Classification (NCBI taxonomy): domain Eukaryota; kingdom Viridiplantae; phylum Streptophyta; class Magnoliopsida; order Dilleniales; family Dilleniaceae; genus Dillenia; species Dillenia turbinata. The sequence continues at coordinate 24,391,983 of JBAMMX010000019.1, forward strand.
GTCCTTAGCTTGGAATGCTTCAACTATTTTTCTGTGATCTCTTTTTATGGGTTTTTTTTTAAATGATTAATTTTTTTGATATCTATTTTTTTATCTATAAAATTATAATCTAATATTTATTTATATTTAATTATTAAATCAATTATACATAGATAAAATATATAAATAAATATACATCCCTCTTAGAAATTATAATATTCTCTTTCAACTCATGCGTGATTCAATTTAGTTCCCGTCTTGATTAAGGTTGTCTCCTGGTATATTGCAAAGCCCATCATGGGACCCCAAAATCAAGCTTTGCTTAATATTCTTTTTCTTTCTAAAGCCCCATCGATCATCGATCTTTGTGTTTCTTTGTCTTGTCCACTCTCAAACAAGCAAAGCCTTGTTGAAATTGCCAATACATTCAACTCTGGAGTACTTTTCCCCCGTACTCGACAAAAAAGATAGCCTCTGGTCCCTGGTTGGCTCCTTCCCTGTCCGAAATCGAAAACTGTCTCTATGATCATTTCTTTTTTTTTTTTTGGGGTATTTTTCAGCCAAAGCCAAAAGTGTTTTTATCATATGGAGTTATATTAAGAAACCAACCAAAGGTCCACTTATGTGAGGAATTTAAGCAAGGAATAAGATAATAGTGAGGCTTTTCTATCAAACATCTGTAGTTTTACGCCTCATTCCGAATCCTAAGCCAACCCAGAGAATCAAGCAAGGAAGCTCTTGCAAGGACTTTTGCCCCACACTTTGTCTTCTCAAATGTTTTCTATCAAACATCTGGGTTTAGCAAAAGTTGCAGGGTAATACAAATGCAATGCATGCATTTAATAAGTCATGCGCGGGGTTTTCTTTGACTAAATAAAAGAATAAGCAAGAGTAACAACCATTCTACTTTTCTAAGTATTGCCGGAAGAGTGATGTTTTCACCTATTGTAAATCGTTGCCATTAAATAACTACCATAACCCTATCAAAATTTTTAGCAGCCATAATTTGCTTTATAATCTCACAAAATTTTGAATGTAATTCCAGAAAACTAGATTCGAATTCAATATTTCAAAACTATGAAATATTTATTACATCAATAATTTGGTAATATGACGAGTACTTGGTTCTTTGAAGAAATTATGTGCATCATATGAGTAGTAAAACATAGATCAATATAAAAGAATGTTTTTTAAAAAGACAGTTTAGTGGTTACAAACTATTTTTTCTCTCCCCAAGTCCGTAATTTGAGGTTTAAATCTCATGTGACCAAAAAAGAAAAAAAACCTTAGTAAAGAATCCAGCTAAGTTACTTATGATTTACAAGGCCCACCACAGGATAGTTTCTTACCAAAATTGGAACAAATCTTGTGCCTTAGACCATGACCCAAGCAAGGTACTTGATTCCATGTTGGCATTTTGATCCGTCCCGGTGAGCTATATATATGAGAACTCCCAACTCCCAACTCACCGCAACAATTTGACATTCCTCATCCTCCCCCAAGCCAAAACCTCAAAACCAGTCATATCTCAATTGTCCAACCAAATGTCTCAAATCCCTCCCATGTCCCAAATGTCTCAAATGCCTCAGATGTCGAACCCAGTTTCTCAAAGGCCCCAGATGTCAAGCCAAATGTCTCAAATGCCTCAAATGTCTAACCAAATTGTGCCTGCAAGTCCTCAGGTGCAAATGACTCAAAATCCTCAATTGGGTACCCAAATTGTGCCCGCAACTCCTAGGACGCAAATGCAAACTTTCAGTAGAGGCGATCGACTTATGTTCACAAGCTCTGATGATACTGCAATGATGAAACAAATTCTGGGCACTCATGCACCAGATGGCCGCGAATTTGATGTCAAGCCAATCCTCCATATTGTTGAGGACATTTTTCGCCGTGCCCAACCTCAAATGCTTCCCTCCGTTGTTCAGGTAATAAACAAAAACTCTCTCCTCCCTAATTCCTTTAATGTAGTACTTGATCAATATGTAAACCCTTTGTTCTTTGGGTTAGGCTGTGACTCAAGCACAATTAGATGCATGGGATGAGAAGGCCCATCAAGCAGGCTTCGTTGAGATGATGGAACTTCTCGCCTACCCAATCCACAGGATTTCCTGCGAGGTTAACCCAGAAGATTATTAAATTCTCATCCTCATATCTATGTTTCTTAATATCTAACAAATCAATGTATGTTAAAAGGACAGATAACTTGCAAGTGCTCCGGAGGTGGAGATGCACACTCAACAACAGTGGTGCTCTTTCATTCCCTATCGAACTACTCATGGGAGAACAAGGTAGTGATAGCATTGGCAGCATTTGCAGTGAGCTACGGAGAATTCTGGCTTGTTGCTCAGCTTTACCAAACCAACCAACTTGCCAAGTCTGTTGCAGTACTTAAACAACTCCCAGAGATAATGGAGCGCGCTGAGCCTTTAAGGCCCAAATTTGAGGCACTCAACACTCTCGTCAAGGCAATGCTCGATGTGACTAAGTGCATTCTCGAGTTCAAGAATCTTCCAACTCAGTACATCAGCATTGAGACCCCGGAAATGGCAACTGCCACAGCACATATACCCACTGCAGTTTACTGGACCATGAGGAGTGTTGTAGCTTGCGCTTCCCAAATTGTGGGTCTTGTAGGCATGGGTCATGAGTAAGTTGTTGAGCTTATCAGTTGCTTTTCTCTTTTTGATTCCTCTTTGGACCTCGAGCAACAAAAGAAAAAATAATGGACCATTTGGCTTGTTGGTAGGTATATAGCATCGACTACTGAGGCTTGGGAGCTATCGAGCTTGGCTCACAAGCTCAACAACATACATAGCCATCTCACTGCCCAACTCAATCTTTGTTACCGAACCATAGGTGAGCAAGAACCATTCACATTTATACCTTAGTACCAGTCCTTGTCCTTGTGCTGATGGAGCCATTTCTTCAATGTAAATGAAGATGATAAGAGACACAACGAAGCATTCCAGACATTGATTCGTATCTTGGAAGCCACCCACATTGATAACATGAAGGTTCTTCGGGCTTTGATTTATGGCAAGGATGATCAGCTCCCTCTCTATGACGCCTCCACCAAAAGAAGGGTGTGCTTCACTCCTTACCCTTCTCTGTTTACCATCTTCCATTGTTTACCCTTCTCTATTTCGCTCATTTCTATCTTACTAATAACGAATTCTTCATATCTGCTTTACAAAATCAGGTCAGCATTGAAGTTCTGAGGAGGAAGAGTGTGTTATTGTTAATTTCAGACCTCGACCTCTCCCACGAAGAGCTCTCAATTCTGCATCAGATGTACCAAGAGTCGAGACAACAACCAGGCAGGCCAGAGAGCCAGTACGAAGTAGTGTGGCTTCCAATAGTGGAAAGATCAACCCCATGGAGCGAAGAGAAGCAAAAGCAGTTTGAGAGCCTTCGAGAAATGATGCCATGGTTCTCGGTGTACCATCCATCCTTGGTGGATCCTGCTGTCATCAGATACGCCAAGGGCACCACTCCGCCCTTCTGGGGATTCAACAAGAAGCCTTTGCTTGTTGTGCTAGATCAGCAAGGGAGAGTTGTGAATCCAAATGCACTTCACATGATGTGGATTTGGGGAAGCCTTGCTTACCCTTTCACTCTCATAAGGGAGGAACAACTCTGGAAAGAAGAGACTTGGAGGATGGACTTATTGGCCGATACCATTGACCCGATCATCCTTAACTGGGTACACTCACTCACATCTAACTCTAATAACATGTTAAGAAAATCAATTTTACTCAGGCTAGCTCTTTTTTCTGCTCTTATTTCAGATCAATGAAGGGAAGTACATTTGCTTGTATGGAGGAGAGGACATAGAGTGGATCAGAAAGTTCACGACAACTCTCGATGCTGTTGGTCGCGCAGCCAACATCAGAATTGAAATGCTCTATGTAGGGAAAAGCAATCCAAGGGAGAGAGTCCGAAAGAATAATGCCACAATCCTGGTTGAGAAGCTAAGCCATGTGCTGCCAGACCTGACGCTCATCTGGTTCTTCTGGGTGCGGCTGGAGAGTATGTGGCACTCCAAGGTGCAGCATGGCAGGACAGTCGAGAATGATCCAATAATGCAGGAGATCGTGACAATGCTCAGCTTCGATGGAAGCGACCAGGGATGGGCAGTCATAAGCAGAGGATCTGCAGAGATGACTAAAGGGAAGGCAGAGACCATGATGAAGACCTTACTTGATTTTGAGCTGTGGAGAGGTGATGTGCCTCAGAAAGGGTTTGTGCATGGCCTGAACGACTACCTTCATGGGCTTCACACCCCACATCACTGCAACCGTCTCATCCTTCCAGGCACCACCGGAAGCATTCCGGAGAGGGTTGTGTGTGCGGAATGCGGCCGTCCTATGGAGAAGTTCATCATGTACCGCTGCTGCACTGATTAAGAGGATTGCGGCCACAATGATGTTTATTAAGAATGAGTGCTTTGAGTTTGTGATTAAGTACTATGTGCCATTGTGATAGAGAACTCGGTATTTCTCTGTCATTACTTTGTCATAAGGCCTATGTTTGATGTATTGATGCCATACTTCATATACATGTTACATCTATGTCCACAATGTTGCTTATTAACAAAGTCTAGTACTTCTTTAGTACTATGATCATTTTGTGAAGGCTTGAATTTCATAAAACCCGAATCTTTGTTTTCCAAACAGAGGGTTGAAAAGTCTGGTACTTCTTTAGTACTATGATCACAATGTTGCTTCCAGTCAAACAATTGAAACCAACCACAATCGGAGAATATGCAAGAGGGTTAAAAAGTCTGGCACTACTTTAGCACCGTGATCACAATGTTGCTTCCAGTCAAACAATTGAAACGAACCAAAAAGGTCGATGCTCAATTATTCAGTTTCTCATATATTAGTAAAAGTGAAGTCAATCATCTTTTTCCTGCACCAGCACAAAAACCTTTGCAAACCAACCAGGTTTGCGGGTCGAGGATTAGGCCAAAGACTTCCATCCTCCCCCCCCCCCCGGCCCTCCCCAAACACAAAACTTCAAGTTAAACAAAACCCTGGTCAAAATAACTTTTTTTTTCTTTTTTTTTTCCGAATTGAATGAAAAAATCAGATTGAAAATGCAAATGAAATCTTGTACTTAAGGACAAAATCAATGAACTTCATTTAGGGTTTTCCCTTAATTAGGAGTAACAATAAACATGAAGCCACATGGTGAATTGAACATCCGAATCAGAAACAAACAACTACGAAATTTCAATCTCGTTGAGTAATAAAAATTGGGAATGGCAAAGGCCCAACAAAATTATTGAATAAATTAAGGATTGAAAAATGTACCAGGAGACAGGTAGCTCGATGAGAACCAGAGAAAAGAGACATCGAGCTGTTTAATACTGATTTCTTTTTCATTATATGCTTCGGGAAACTTGAATCATCTCTCATTGCATAAACACAGAGAGTCACCATAAGAAGCAATAACTAAGGATTTAAAAATAAATAAAATAAAATAAAAATTGTCACCAGCCCGACACACAAACGAATGCAAAATGCTGCTACGAGGTAGCATTATAGCATTCGTGACCGGACACGATGTCGGAAAAGGTAATCTGTTTCTTGATCTACGCTTCCGTTGACGCGTCCCATGGGATTTATGCCCGAGAAACGCAACGCCTATCGAAAGCGAGAAACCTAATCACACACAAACATGAAAAATCCACTAAAAAGAAAGGAAAATTAAACTCCGAAGATTGAAAGATTGAACCCTGGAGATCGTTGGATGATGACCATGGACTTGGTCGGCGCTTGGGTTTTCGAGGGTTTCTTTTCTCCGTGTTTCTGACCAATGGTGTTGGGGTTTTATCGGATTGGCAGCGGCGGGATTATTATATACATATTTTAATTTTGAGGAAATCTAACACCAACGCCCCTATAGCTCAGTGGTGGAGTTCGATCTGATAACCTATGCCTTTGTGCAACATGATAATGGGGGCACATTTGTCTTTTCATTTTTCCTTGTATCTCTGACAACCTATGCTCTCTCTGCCTTTGTGCATCATGATAATGGGGGCACATTTGTCTTTTCATTTTTCCTTGTATCTCTGATAACCTATGCTTTTGCGCAACATAATAGAAATTACAAGCATCCTTTCCCTCGCCAACATTTTCCGATCTTCATCTCTGTCTCAAACAATTCTTGTGTAATCCTTATTTTCTTTTCAATTTACAATATTTACAAATATCATTAAGTTTTTCTTTTAATAAATTTTAATGATTCAATTTATATAATGTAAAAAATATTTGAATAAGTGAATTCGATGTATTAATTCAGTTATCATTATCATCTCCGACCAGCATACCATTCGCCGCTCTTGCTATACCCAAAATACCACGAGTTGTATGGTTTGTATTTTAGTTGGAAAATCTTCTCAAGGATGACAGACATTTGACTTGGAAAAGAATTAGTTGTTTTTTTTTTTCCAATTTTTGATTGATTATTATAAAAATTTAAATTTCACTAAATATTTATTTTCAGCTATAAAATAATAATATATATATTTTTTAGATCATAAAAATGATGGAGAAGACACTCGCTTATCTTGACATTGACGTTAACAATATTTTGTTAGTTTAGTGGAAAGTGTATTAAATCTTTACATTAAATGTTTAAGTTTGAGTCTTGATAATGATAAAAATAACGTTGGAAGAGCTTCCTCCAAATGACGATCTGATAGTAACTTAGTTTAAATTAATCAAAATAAAACTTTAAATATTAGGTGATTGATCAAATAAAAAAAAAAAAAAATTGACATTAATGTTAATGGCCCAGTTAAGGAGTAAGCCCGAATTTCAAAAAACTGCGATTGGATTTTAACTGTTACCCCCAATTTCAAACCCAATTAGGCCTGGCCCAAGATCAAGCCCAAACACCCAAAACAATGTCTTATCGTTTAAACTTGTATTAATATTATTATTATTTTTGGATAATTGATCACGGGTGTTTAAAAAATCAATTAATTTATTTTAAATAATTATAGGTTTAATTAAGGAGTTGACTTTTCTGTACTTATTTTTTTGTTCTTAAAATTTGAATTAAACTTATATTATTTCCCAAAATCGTTTTTTAATGTCTCATCATTCTAGATTATTAAATATTTTTTTAATATTATTTCCCAATATTTGATATTATTAAAAAAATCACAAGCTTTCTAACTCTACCTTCCCATATGGAAGCAGAAAATAATAATAATTTACAATAACAAAGCTTATTTGAAAAATTGATATCAGTTTTAATTAATTGTATAAATTTCATAATTTACACATTCCTCTTCTTGGAAACCTTCGGTGGCCGAACTCTAGGAAACTTATCGGCTTCCTCCAAAAACCTTTTGACATTTGGCCTCATCCGCCGAACTCTAGGAAACTTATCGACTTCCTCCAAAAACCTTTTGACATTTGGCCTCATCCGCTTGACGGTCAGAACTTCTTTCAAAATGGCATCCACTACAAAGGTCAAAATATCGACTAATTCTTTCTCCTTTCTTATCGGCGGAATAGGTCTATTGTTTTTTCAGTTTTCGTCAATCAATAGGCCCGCATTTAATTCTTTACAAAAGAGTCTACCCAGATGTTTTGCTGAGTAGACTTACAGTAGTAACCAATGGATTGAGGGACACGAGAATGACGAGAAGGTGTCGGAAGTTTTACCCTCACTAACAGCACCTGATCGGCGCTAGGTAACACTGGCATGAGATCTCTATTTAAAAATTTCACAAAAAAATACTTGTGCATTTAGTGCTTGTCCTTTGATTCGATATAATAAAACTTCCAGTTAGACTTGTGATGGGTTTGCAACTTGTATCAATCCTGGGTGGAACCCTTCCACACCTCATCAATGAAAAAAGTACCACTAGAATCTCTAATTTAAAACGAATGCGACATAAACTCAACAAAGAAATCATTGCGACCACCAAGCACCAGGCGCTCGGGAAGAGCAATGTGAGGTAAATATTCTAATAACGTATTACTTCCTTAAACGGGCTCATATATGAGATTTTCAGACCACACTTTACGGATTGGTTGTCTATCAGAACGCAACCCTCTGGCGCCCCACTTGCCCTATCCTTCTCTGCAACCAATACCCGTATGAAATCGCTTTCTAGTGGTATATCGGCCTGAACTTCTCGGAGTTCTTCCTTGGTCATTACACCTCTTAAGTCATTAATACTCTGATGAGATGAAGATGAAGAGCTCTTCGACATTTTCCCAAAGAAAACTGTTGTACAAAAAGATGGTGGCTTATGAAGAAAAAAGAAGAAATGGAAGTATCCAATACGCTCAAATGTCTGACCTTATAAGGCGTGTTAAAGACGATTCGTAAAAATCGAAACAACACATATTGCGTTAAAAGTTTTGCACCTTTTCGATAGTTATTACTCATGACGCATTTCTTACGAAACGACACCACGAGTTAAGGGCAAATGATGAGATATGGTCAAAAGACCTAATACAAAAGGTATTTAGCTCTGTGAGATCCATGATTCAAAGAGACATGTTACGTCTCGTGTCAACAAGCAGAGATCAATCTCCCCAAAAGGTGGACACGACCCTGCTCACCCGATCAGACTCACTGAACAATTGCCATCAGCAATAATCTAACCAGTCTGTGACCTTCTGAGATTTTCGGTACACTAAAGGCAACACTACCCCTACAGCATCTGCAAAGGGAAAAATTATCAATCCTATTGGTAGAGGATAATACATGCGCTTTCCAATTGCGGAAGGAGACCTTTGAAATCTTATTGATTATGGAAAAAATCTTCCCGTATTATTAAACTCTTAAATGATAAAAGTCACAAATTTTCTAAAAATATTCAACTATAGAATCCTGAGATCTCCAGACCTCTTCATAATAAAACTAGGATTACAATGCTTTGGACACACAGGACTCTTATGGCACCCACATATATAAGCTTTTGGCACGCCAAAATTTAGGTACACTCTCTAAGATCAGACACTTAACACGCAAGTCATAAAACTATCAGCTCTCTCTTTTTATCTTTTGCTCTCAGATTGTTTCATTTCTATCGAAAATCATTTTTTCTAACTTGAGCGTCGGATTTTTCTTTGCCAGAGCACCATCCGACGGTTTTTTTGCAGGTTTTGAATCATCTCTCGGAACAACCGTTCGAGTCAAAAGAAATCATAATTTATTGAGTCAAAACTCACCTTCAATAGTATTTTCTGTATTTTAGTTGAAAAATCTTTTCAAGGATTACATACATTTGACTTGGAAAAAGATTTAGTTTTTTTTTTTTTCCAATTTTTGATAATGAAAAATATTAAAAAATATATATAAGCATAACCATTCGTGTTTATTATTATAAAAATTTAACTTTCACTAAATATTTATTTTCAACTATAAAATAATAAAGGGTTTATTTATTACATAACCCCGTTTTAGTGTGGGGTAGGGGAGGGTGGACGTATATATATGTAATTTTTTCTTTATATTTTACAAAGATACTATTTTCATGTATCAAATCCGAGATCTCAAGATTACCAAAGAAATAACTTTTCTATTATGCCAAGATTCGATTATAAAAAAATAAAATATATATATTTCAGAACATAAAAACGAGGGGGAAGAAGCTCGCTTATCTTGACATTGATGTCCACGGGAAACACTAGTAAATGGCCCACTTAAAGAGTAAGCCCGAATTTCAAAAAAAACTGGGCTTAGATTTAACTATTCAGCCCAATTTCAAACCCAATTAGACCCGGCCCAAGATTGAGCCCAAACATCCAAAACAATGTCCATTCCCTTTTATCACTTATCGTTTAAACTGGTATTATTATTAATCTTTTCCTACTTGATTACGAATATTTAAAAATTTGATTAATTTATTTTAAATAATTATAACGTCTAATTAAAAACCTGACTCTCTCATACCTATTTTTTATTTCTAAAATTCGAATTAAACTTGTATTATACCTCAACATCGTTTTTTCAATGTCTCCTCATTCTAGACTATTAAATATTTTTTAATATTATTTTCTAATATTCGAGATTATTAAAAAAAACACAAGCTTTACAACTCTACCTTCCCATATGGTAGCAGAAAATAATAATAGTTTACAATAACAAAGCTTATTTGAAAAATTGATATCAGTTTTGATTAACCGTATAATTTTTATAGTATTTTATTAAAAGTTTTGCGAAAAACATATTAAATTGAGTAAAATTAAAAACATAGTATTTTATTCTTTCTATTTTGAAAAATTTTTATTGATATTGATATTTATAAAGTTTGATCATTATATCAGTACTCAATCATCATTATCTTTTATACAATGAAAAGTTAGAATATAGATCCAATCAGAAATCCTATGAGTATATCGATGCTTATAAAGACTACTAAATCATCTTCAAAGGTCTAAAACAAAGTGTTGTATTATTATAGATTATAATTTTATAAACTTGAATCGAACCATTGTGAATATAATATTATAGGTAATAATATAACCTTGTTGTTTGATTATAGATCGAAAAGACTACTAGGTTGGTTGTTCACGTGAAACAAAAACATACGTAAGGTGTTGAATATATGTAAGTAGAAAAATTGACATTTCCTTGTGTGACGATGGAGTTGACAAAGATTAGCAAATATGAGTCAATTTCATATATCTTTCTCGAGATGCAATTCTTTACCTTAATATTTTCATCCAAAACGTATAAATATAATGATAGAATATTAAATTTTCTAATCAAAATTTCACTTTTAAGTATTGGGAATGAAAAAACAGATATCGAGAGAATCAACTTTTTAATTGAATTTTATAATTACTCAAATCAGATTAATTGAATTCAACAGTCAAATATATATATAAAAGAAAAAAGAAACCATAATATCTTCTCCCTTCCACCCGAAGGCCAAAACATTCAACTTGCCAACTTGCTCTCTCTCTCTCTCTCTCTGGAATTTAATGATATAAGGATGGGCATAGGAAAGCTAGTCCTGGGGAATTGCCCATCAAATGAAAACTAGTGTCTCATTTCAGTGGCCTATCCTGAAGAATACAGTGATACTTTTTGTAAGCACGCAAAGAAAAGCAACAAAGAAAAAAAGAATGTTAGAATTTAGTGTATCCTGTTCATGAATTGGACCAACTTTTTTGAATGTCTGACAACAACTAAAATTGCTTTTCTTAGGAAAATGAATATGGTAGAGGTCCCAAAGGGGCACAGAAGCAGCAGCTTCATCTCTTTCAGGTCCACAGGATCAAGTTGGCCCCTCGAATAATAGTTTCGCTTTGTCTTGTTGGCTTGGCCCTGATTCCCCAACACAATAGGGTTCTTTGTTTTTTTTTTTCCCCTCACCAACTTGTATCCAAACTTTGTCAACTAATCCAATTCAAACACTGTAGATTTCATTAAGGAGTTGGGTCTCTTAAATCTTATTTCTTCATTCACATCGCTTGAACCCGATACCTATGATTAAAGAATACAACGTTATACCGCTTGTGAGTTTTGGTATCATAATAGTTTTACACACACACACACACACATATATATATAAACCATTGTTATCACTAATCACTTTGGATTCAATTATATTCGATTTGAGTCGGGGTAGACATTGCTTTCTTGGCCTTTTGGCTAACATCAAGTGAGTCGGTTTATACCCTTAAGTAATAAACAAAACTTTTTTGATACCTATTTTTTTCCTACCCTAAATTCAAATTTAAAATTTTATTTAAAAAATATCAGTGTTTAGCTATTAAATCAACTAAACATCGATCATATATAATATTTTTTGGGATAATTAGGTAGAGGGTTTTGTCAAGCATAGGTGAAGAAGAGTCTAACATGTTACAATCTAGAAACTTCAATAGTATTCTTTAATCTAAATTGATGTCCTCCTCGGTAAAGTATGTATTCTACAAATTGTAAGATCCATGATAATGTTTACGAATAAGAATTCATTAATCCTAGTACAGTCTACATGTGAATACCTTAATTTCTATCCCTCAAAAGTTGATTTTTCTTCTTACCCAAAAAAAAAAAAAAAAAAAAGTTGATTTTTCTTACAATATTCCGTACGCGAATCAACAATCTACTACTCAATATTATCATATTAAACTAATTATGATTAATCAAACCTAGTTTAAAGGTCTTATATGTCGGCATTCAAATTTTTTAACCATAATGTCCCTTTTCAGGGCAGCTGCCAAGAAATTTTGAAAAATATAGATATATAATTTTATAATATTAAAAATTATAATCTTGAATATTATTTATTTTTCTAAATTATAATTTTAAATATATAGGGATGGAATCCTTAACGTGACCAAGTTCAGTTCTCTACAATGTAACCTGCTAATCCTTGTTTCTTTTTTTAACCTTAAATCACATTTTAAGCATCCAAATGACTATTTTAATGGGATTAAACCATTCTTTTTTCCTCGTAAGTTGCCTGAGACACAAGAGGACTTAGTATTTTATGAAACCCATGTGTTTGTTTGTTCAGTCCATGTAAGATTAGATTAGATTAAGGAGACATTAATTAATTAATTAGCCCAAAAGATCTGAAATGAGATGCAGTTTTCAAACTATGCATTAAGATATTTAGTAGGAAAATCGTGGTTGCTAGATAACAAATCATTAAAATATATGAACAAGGAAAACTTCTCAATACTAACGTTTTTCTATTTTTTAAATATTTTTCATTTTCGAAACGTTTCAAAACGCTAAATTAATTAATATTTATATAAAAGTCTTTATATTTTTTTATATTTAATGAATTATTTACTTATTTAATTATAATTTTATTTTCATGTTATTTTTATGATTAATAATTAAATATTTGATTATTTTAGATTTTTATTATAAAATATGATTGTTATATTATTTTCATAAAATAATTAATATTTACATAAAAATTGTTATATTTTTATATATATGCATTTTTCTCACGTTTCTGTTTTCTTTATTTTTATAAAGTATCATTTTCATGTATTATTTCGTATCCGTTTTCATTTCTCCGCTTCCATTTCTATACATCCTAGATGAAGACTAATCACTTTTCCATTTCATATTTAAGACACCATAATGTATGATCTCAAGTAGGACCATGAATGAGATAGAGAGGGACAACAGTTGTTGGAATTCAATTGTAAAAGCCCCAAAGATCCTTAAAATAGCTTTGGGAGCCCTGTTAGAGCCAAAGTATGATATCAGGACACCATTTTTTTTTTAGCTCGGACTACATTAAAACTAGGTTGTTTTTGCAATTATAGTATGAGCATTAACATTTTTTTCCGTCAAAAAAAATGTAAATCTCTAGATTAGAATTAGAAAGACATTATTAATACTTTCTCTCAAAATTTATGAAACATAGAACTTATAGAAATAGATATTATTAATTATTTTATATTCTTTCAAAGTGTCATATGTCAGGATCAACGGCTACATAACGAAGAGTAATCCTCTCTCGTACACTCACCGAACAAACCAAATTCATACTATTACTCGAACTTGTTTTCTCAAAAAATAATAATAATAATAATAACGAAATAAACAATAAAAAAGCTATCCGTGTGTACTAATTGCTTGATTATGTCTGATTGTGCAATATTATTTAATTTCAATTATGGTGAACAATCTGAGATATTTTATTATAAATAGATATATAATATTTAATAGTTAAGTGTTATGCATCTTTTTGTGCTTAATATTTGAAATAGTATAACATGTGCAATGGCACTTACGTAGTGGTTTGGTAATGACAAGCATAGAGTGATGGGGACATTGCATTGTTTGATATGGTTGTATGGTCGGGCAATGAAAAGGAATATTACCCGAACACTAAGAACTAGCTGGAGAAAACATACAATAGGGGCCGGCAGGGCGTGCCGAAGAAAAGGGTTTATGCCCCATGGTCTGAGGTCTTACCATGATTTGTATGCATGCAGAGAAAACAAAACAAAAGTAATATAGCATTTCTTGTATGAAATCTTTTGTTTTGTAGTTTTGGATCATAGACCTAAATCAGCAAAAACCTTTCTCCTACAAGTTTTGGGAAGCTTTATGTTAAATTAATCTAGACAGAGGACAAAATGAACTTTTCATCATTTGTTCGACAAGGCAGAGGTTCTAATCCAGGGTTTGGCATCTTATGATAAGACGTGCATTGCCATGATTATTACTAAACATAGAATTAATCAGGAAGTTTGGATTGGTAGACAAACACTATGCTTAAGGAAAGAATCCACAGAGACAAAAGGGTGCTCTTGTGTGGTTAAAAGGAATAGGAAAATATTAAAAAGACCACAAAAGACCCACCATTTTTGTTTTTGGGGAGGGGGTAGTCTCCCTTTTCGATTAAATATTCCAATTTACTGGTTTAATTTCCAATGAAAATCTAATTAGATTCATTTATAAGGGTTCCTAACCAGTGCATTTCTCTCTTTTTTATATTTGTTAAAAATACCTCTAAATCTATCGTTTATATCTTCTTACACATTTGTTAGGCAAAGGGGTTGAAAAAGATGTTTGCATTTATTTATTGTATTTATTAATTATTAAGCATAAAGTTATCGATATAAATCTAAAATAATAATCAAGCATTTTATGGTGCCTAACAGCTAGTGTTTCTATATTAAAAATAAATTAATAATGACTTAAATCATCTATAATATCTAATTTATATTTAGTAATAATATTTATTGAGACGGGAAAAAATCTTTTAGGTCAAAAACATGTGCCTCTCCAACCAGTGAATGAAGACATAAACCAAATTAATTAAACCATAAACAAAAAATTGTTTACAAACAATAAGATTGTATCTCAAATCGATAAGCCGACCGATTAATGTGAGCTCAATTATGACGTCACTCAAAAATAACAAAAAGACTTTTGGTTTTTTTCTCTTTATTGAAATATCACTATTTTTATCTTAGAAGATTATTTTGATAGGACGAATTCCTAAGATCTGAAACCGAAACCTTCCGCACCTTAATCTCCCCGTCAAAACTCCCGCTACAAACCAAAATCTCATACCCACCCGAACCCGACTCGCCATTCATAACCGCCACTAACGACTTTACCGGTCTCCGATGCCCATCCAACACACCCAAACAGCAGTACTTTCCATCCACGCCACATCTCCAAATCCTGACCGTTTGATCGGCGGAACCACTGAACAACAAATCACAGACGTTGATCAAAGACAGAATCGCCCTACTGTGCCCTCTTAACGCTCCCGTCACCACCATGTGATTCGCGCTGTCCTCTCCCTCCCAAACCAAGATCGAACGGTCACAAGCACCCGAAAACAACACGGAACCGTCCGAGGTCAGCGCGAGCGCGTTCACAGCAGATTTGTGCCTCTCCAAAGTCGCCAGTAAAGAGTGTCGACTCTCTCCTTCCTGTTTAGTCCACACCCTGATTGTCCGGTCGGCGGAGCCCGTGTAGATAGTGCCGTCTGCGGAGATGGCGACGGCGTTGACCGCATCGTGATGAGCTTTAAACGACTCCAAGCACCTCAGATTCTTCGAATTCCAAATCTTTATATGGTTGTCCCAAGAAACCGAACAGATCTGGCCGTTATTAACGGCGGCGAGACAGGAAATGGCATCGTTGTGTTCGATCCAGAGCCGTTTCTTATGACGCCGGACGTTAAAGTAATTCTTCGGAAGTATAAAACGGCGCAGAATGTCATTAACAGTAGGTAACGTCGCAACTAAACGGTGTCGTTTTGAAGTGGTGGCTTGCCAGACCCGGATTTTGCAGTCTTGATGAGCGGTGAAGACTCGGCCGTTGGAGAAAATAACGGACTTGATGGAACCAGAAGACGGATTCTCGGAATTGAAGGAATCAATGAGGGAGAAGTTCGTTAGGTCATAAACGTTGACTTGGTAACCGACGGCGGCGTAGAGGAGGTGGTTGGAGATGGAGAGGGAGGTTACGTGGGAGTGGGAGGTATTGGGAAGAGACAGAGTGAGGTGAGACAGAGGTGGGAGAGAGAGACAGAGGTGGTTGAGGGAGTCGAGGTTGAGAGAAGGGACAGATGGAAGAGTTTGGAGAGAGTGGTTGGATTGAATGCTGCTACTGCTGGCTTCTCTAGAGGTGCTTGTGCTGGTGCTAGCAGAGGAACTGCTTGTGTCGGTATGTAAGTGGCGGAAGCTGGGAGGTTTTGGGGGTTGGTGTGGAGTTACGGCGTCTCTGTTGGTGGTTAAGGTGCAGGTTCCGGAGGAGCATGTTTTTATCCATGACCGGACTGTCATTCTCTCTCTCTCTCTTTCTCTCTCTCTCTGTATCTGCACAAACGGAGGCGAGAGTGAGCGCATGAGGGAAATTTAAAGAAGTTGAAGGGAAAGAAAAAGGGGGGGAGGGGGAGGGGCATTGGATAGTTGAGGGTTGATGGTGACTAGTGGTGCGATTGGTCCGAGGTTATGGAGGGTCTCGGACGAGAGAAAGAGAAACTCAATCAGCTACGGCTTGACTTGGGACTGCAGCTTGAGGAGCACTATAGTTAAATTAATGGAAAAGGAGAAAGCGCAGGTGCTATTGCTGCTGCGGCTGCCTACAGCTAAGCAAGGGGTCCCTCCGAGTATGTGAAAATTCAAAAATAATATTAATTATCATCCGAAATATGGTAACATGCTCCGATTACAAACAAAGCACAAGCAGGTTCCTTGAATTCAAAACTGAGAAAAGGAGTAAAAGGTTGAAGGCATGTAGGCTGGGTGGGCTGTGGCAAGCTGTCTCCAGTTGGGTCTCGACCCGAAATAAAGACAACCACTTATTTATTTTATGTACAAAAGTGGGTAATTTTGTTTCATGGTGTTTTGAGTTTTCAAAATTAGCAAAATATATATATATGAGGTTACATAATTTTCGTTGTTACTCAACTGTTAATAAGTTAAATATTTATATAATGTTTATGTATTTGAATTAAAAAATAAAAAATTATATGTATTTCAACATTTTAGATAAGAAAATCTGAACACGTATTTTTTTGTATTTTTATACCGATTTATTAATAATATAGAGCACTCCACTACTAGACCAACTTCTTTAAATGGGTCAATGACATCTCTCTCTTTCACTGTCTGTTTTTTTTTCTTTTTTTTTTTTTTTTTTTTTAAACAACAGAAATTAAACTCTCGATTATGCAATGGAAATACTGTCACTGGACTTTCCAGACTCTCACTCTCTCTCTCTAATAAGTAGGTATCTATAAATATGCAGGAGATGTCCTATAGAATTGGTGTGTCACTACAAAATAATATGCGTTTCACGATGAAAATCTTTAAAAAATTTATTGCTAAAATTTTTAACGACGAAAAAATTTCTGTCACTAATAATGCGTCATAAAAATTTAGTGATGGATTTGGGGTTCCATCGCTAAATTTAGTGACGGAAATTCAAATCTGTCACTAAATTTAGTGACGGAAACCGTTTCTGTCACTAAATTTCATATTTAATTTTTTTAGAACCCGTCTGTCCACCTGCTGGTCGCCGCCCACTATCGGTCCGGCCCCCTATTGCTTGCCTGCCTATCCCATACCCCGCCAACCCTTACCCACCCGCGCATGTCCACCTTTTATTGCTTTATTTTATTTTACAGAAAATGTACTTTTGTTCAAATTTGAACCTGGGTTTAAGGAGTTGTCTGAAACGCTCTTAACCACTATACCACATTAACTTATCTGATATATATATTTTTTTACTTCTATACTTTTTTCTAACTCTCATCATTAAAAATATAATTCCATAATCTAACAAAATTCAAAATACAAAATTATATTTAATAAAAATACAAAATTATATTTAATATAATTACAAAATTATTTTTAAAAAAATAAATATGACCAAAACGATTAAAATTATCAATGAAAGTGATAAAATATGATACTCCATGCCTTGCTCTCAAATTCATTGGACCACATATATCAGAATGGATCAATTGCAATGGGAGATCTGCTCTGGTTCCCTTACCAAATGATTTTCTTGTTGCTTTTCCTGCTAGACAATGCTCTCATATTGGTAAGTTTACTTTTAAGACATTACCCAAAAGTCCCTTTCTGGCTAGCCTTTGCATTCTTTCTTGCCCAATATGGCCCAATCGAGCATGTCACACATGTGCATCCACATTATGGCCATTAGTTGATGCAATCAAAGAAAAGCAACTATCATGATTTTCATTATCATGTACTACATCTAGTACAAGAAAATCATCTACAAGGTGTACAGAACCAACATACTCAATGCCAAGATAAATATTTACAACATCACTATGAAAGTTCATATTAAAAACCAAACGCATGAAGACAGTAACCGACACAAGGTTACGTCAAATATCCGATGCATACAAAACATCATGTAAGAATAAGGTGCGACCACCTTCAAAAAATAATTTACAAGTGTCGATACCTTTTACAGCAACTTTGGCATTATTTCCTACATATATCCATTTTGAACCATCCGAAATTCGACGATATTCGACAAATGATTCTCTGTCTCAGCTACATGATCCGTTGCTCCTGAGTCAAGAGTCCAAAAAGGATTCGATTCAGCGAGCATAATTGTACTAGAAACACAAACATCATGTGAAAAAGGTTTGAGCAATATCTTTTTTGGCTCAGTGCATTCATGAGCATAGTGACCCAACTTGTCACAATTATAACATAATTGATTGCTCTTATCATTTTTCTTTCCACTACCGCGCTTACTTCTTTTGCGGCGATCAGTTTGGGTTTTCTTAAAATTTAGAATGTTTTCTCGAAGAATCTCTTGTTCTTTCTACATTTGAAGTTAAAACCCATGTTTGAACTGGACTCAGTAACATAAGCCTGTCCAGAAGATCTAGCTGCCTCTAGCGCTCATCTTCTAACTCAATATGATTTCTCACATCCTCAAATGTTTTAATAGTAGGATTACGAGTCATATTCATTTTCATCGGCTCCCAACTCTGAGGAAGCGCTTTAATGATAACTTGTATCTGTTGCTTATCTGTTAACGTATATCCAGCAGACTTCAACTCATGAATCATGTTTGACATTTCTCTCAGATGTTGTTTCATCGAGTGATATTGTTTTTTCACATAAGCGTCAAACTTGATGATAAGTTGCCTCAACTTAGTAGATGAAGTCACTCCAAACTTTGCTTTCAATGCATTCCACATTTCATGTACAGTTTGGTATACCTCAAACTCAACCATTAGATCATCTTGCATATAGCTCAGCAACGTAATGCGAGCGTAACTATTTTTCTTTTTCCAGATTTTGTATGCCTCACGATCCTCTTGCTGTTGAGGAGTATCATCAAACTCTACTTCTTCCATAGTGTGATGTAGAGCTTCCAAATATTCTTGCTCTTCAAGAATATACTGAACTCTTCAATGCCAAACATCGAAATTATCACCGTTCAGTTTCTTGCCCTTATTTAATTCGGCTACAATATTCTTCGTTGCAACAACTATTTTCTTCTCTTTCTCTAAAGCATATAGACATTAGCACAAAATTTTTATTAGCACTGGAATACATTAGCCGTAATATATCATTAAAATAATATTTACTAGACATATATAGTACAAGATCGAAAGTTCGCATAGCTCTCAATTATCTCTTGACACTAAAATATCTTAATAAACTTATCTCAATATATATGCACTAAATTTTAGGGTTGGGAGTCTCAACTCAACCATCTCATTCTCCCACTAGGAAAAAGATCCCGCAAATTTGGCATAAGCATGCATAGCAAACATGCATAGATATATGCGTAAACATTCATACAAAATTCCAACAAAGGACAGTTTACAAAGCACGAATTCAATCATATATAGCTCTGATACCAATGAAGGAAGGCATGCACGACATCATCAATATCAGACAAGCAATTCATAACATAGAACTGTTACCTCCTATCCTACATCTAACTACGCAGCGGAATTCGGATCGAATGGTTGATTGAATCACGTGCTCCTTTGGTCGGCGTGGAATCACAAACGGAAACCACACACAATCCACAACCCAAGTCCTTCTAATGATTTTCTCACAAAGAGCTCTAACAGAAGATGACTTTGTGCTGAGAGAGAAAAGAGTCGTAGGCTCTTTTTCAAGCTCAAGAGTACTTTCTCACTTTCTCCTCATCTTTCTCTTTCAATCTTATTAACTCAAGTTCTCTCTCAAGTTCATATTCAAGTTCATTTTCCTTAAGCTTCCTCAAGCTCATATATATAGCCTTAGGAGGCTTCTCTCCGAAGCCACCTTTGAAACTTCTCCTAGAAGCTTTTTAAGGCTTCTTTAAAAAGCTATTTCGTGAAGCTTCTCTCATAAACTTTGTAAAGCTTCTCCTAAAAGCTTTGTGTTAGTTTCCCCTGGAAGCTTTTCATGACACTTTTGTAGAAAGCTTCCTGCTGCGCAGTGAAGGAGGAAGTAAGTCAATCTTGGGTCGACCCATCATGGGCGTCCAACTAAGCTTCCAACACCAATGATAAGGACTAGTGTTGAACAAGGAGCCAACCTTATGCTGCATAAACTATCCTATGAACAATCATGTTTTGCCCTGCATTTGAAAACTCAGTTTATGAAATATCTACCTTCTGTCACATTTTTTTTTTTTATTATTAATTTCATAATCTACTTGGTGCATAAATAGCTTTACTCTGTTTCAAGATTGAGTACCCACCTAGAAGTATTCATGCAACATAGGATGAAACTCTTCTTTGTGTGCTCCAATAGTACAAGTAGGTCATTTGTAACATTTGCACACAAACATTTTACTTATGTTCATGTTGTTCCTCGAGTATAAGCAAAAGGTTGGTTTGGATGCATGTTTAGGAACAAATGCTCAGCAAATATCTGAGAAAGATTAGCTTATAGTTATGGGCAACATGTACAAGCTCACCTATAAGGGGAATGATCACCTCGTAGTTTTATAAGGGAGTAGTAGGAACCTCTATTTCCAATTGCAAGTAGCTCAGAGTGTGATCCTTGTTCTACCACCTTCCCATTCTTTATCACAGCTATGGAGTCCGACTTCTGTATGGTGGCTACTCGATGAGCAACGACTACACAAGTCCTGCCAACCATCATTTTCTCCAATGCTTCTTGAACCAGATTCTCTGAAACGCTATCCAGGGCACTGGTTGCCTCATCCAAGAGAAGGATTGCCGGGTTCTTTAGTATTGCTCGAGCTAGAGCGATCCTCTGCTTTTGACCTCCTGATAGTTGAACTCCTCTCTCTCCACAAAATGTTTCATAACCATCTTCCATAGAACTGCAGGTAATAAAAATTTTTATGTTTAGAGGGTTCTGGGAGAAAGATGATCCTATGTGATGAGTTGTGTGGTTCATACCTTATAAATTCATGTGCATTGGCTAGCCTCGCAGCTTTCCTTACTTCAGCTTCTGTGGCATCCTCCCTCCCATAGACAATGTTTTGGCGAATCGTTCCTGCAAATAGAGTTGGCTCTTGACTCACCAATGCAATATGTGACCTCAAGTGTCTCAAGTTGTAGTTCTTCACATCCAATCTGTCTATCATAACTGATCCATGTACTGGGTCGTAGAATCTTTCAACCAGACCGATAACAGTGGATTTGCCAGAACCACTCTGTCCTACAAGAGCTACTGTCTTTCCGGCCTCAATTTTGAGGGTGAGACCTTGGAAAATCATCTGGTCAGGCCTTGAAGGGTAAGCGAAGAACACACTCTTCAGATCTATTCTCCCCTTAATTCCTTTTTCGACATTGATAGTTTTAGGATCTTCTGGTTCTATTTCGCTTTTCCTATCTAGGATTGCAAAAATTGACCCGATAGCTTTGCTGCTTTTAGCTAAGTCAGAAGTCATGCTACCTGCATCTGCGATGTTTTTGGCAGTACTCATCAAAATAAAGAAAGCCTGAAACAGGTGCTTTGAGGTAATTAATCCATGAGACATTAACCTTCCTCCATACCAATATGTCAAAGCTATAGAAGCTGTTGTAAGAAATTGGGAAATTAAGAGGCCCAACCCTGAAAACCAGGAATGCTTGATGCTCTCCTTCCTGGGGCCTCTCATTGTTGCTTGAAAGAGACTCAATACTCTTTTCTGAGAGGAGAAAGCAGTGATTGTCCTGTGGTTAACAATTGCCTCGGATGCTAGTTGGCTTCCTTCATTTTGTGCTTTCCGGGCTTCCAGTGACAAGCTTTTCATCAGAACACTCTTCGAATAATAGCTTGCTATAAGAAAAGGCTGCATTGCGATCATTACAAGTGATAGCCTCCAGGTTACTACTAATCCAAGCACAAATGCCAAGGATGCACTTGCGAAGACCTGAACTAACAAAGACATACGATCTCCAACAAGTGATCGGACCATGCTGGCTTCAGTTGCTAGCCGTGCACATATTGCCGCACTTGTGTTCTCATTCCGATCAAACCACCCAATCTCAAACGTGAGAACCTTCTCAAGCACTTTCTGCCGCACCCTCTTGGTTAAGCGCTCTCCCATAATTGCAAAATTGTAATGTTGCAAAAGACTGGTGATGAAGAAGAGGACTGCTAAGATTATGAAGATAAAGCAGAAAAATTTTGTTTCAGATTTTATTTTGGAATTGCTGTCTAGGAAGAATATGGCAATGACTGATCCCAAGCAATAAGAATTAACAGGCTGAATTGCCCCAGAACCTGCAGCCGCAAGGCATCCAACTAGGGCATTCTTCCACTCCGGGGCATTAAATTGTACCAAACGCCATAGGCTGGGAGGAGGATAAGAAGACTTACTTGAGTCTTGGTTATCCCTATCATCATTCAGATCCTCCTGGAAGGAATTTACCATACTGATGGAGAATGCAGGGCTGAAATAATTAAGTGGACTGCTTTTATTGCTGGATCTCTCACTTAAAGGCGTACAGGGAGTCTGCTCTCTTATGTTCCTATGGTTTCCACTTCCTGTCGGATGATGATTGGAATAATTATAGGTTTCATTCTGCACTGCAGATTGCTGCAACTGCATCATTTGTCTGTATGCTCCACCTTCTCCATTGGTCATTTGCATCAATTCATCATGGTTACCCGATTCAACTACTTTCCCAGATTGAAGAACTACTATCAGATCAGCATTCCTGATTGTGGTTAGGCGGTGAGCAATTACGATTGCCGTCCTTCCTTGAGAAGCCATATCTAGTGCTTCTTGTACTACTCTTTCTGATTGAGCATCCAAAGCACTTGTTGCTTCATCAAGAAGAAGAATTCTGGGCTCTCTGACCATAGCCCTTGCAATTGCAATCCTTTGCTTCTGCCCTCCAGATAATTGAAATCCAAACTGTCCAACCTGGAAAAAATGTAGACAAAAAGTGAATGGCATAACCTCAATGAATTCAACAAATTATAATAAGGTTATTTCTTACTTGAGTTTCATATCCATCAGGCAAACTGGTGATGAAATCATGCGCATGAGCGACCTTTGCTGCTCTCATTACAAGATCCATGTCAGCTTCTTCATTTCCGAACAGGATATTCTCCATGATGGATGTGGCAAAAAGGACTGGCTCTTGACTAACCAGCCCCATTTGACATCTCAACGATTGAAGCTGAAGTTTCTTTATTTTGGTTCCGTCCAGAAATATGTCTCCTTCAATGGGATCATAAAATCTTTGAAGCAAAGAAATGATGGTCGACTTCCCAGAACCGCTACTTCCAACTAGACCAATGGTTTTTCCAGCTTCTATTGTGAGACTGAATCTTTGAAGAATCAGGGTATCTGGTCTTGTTGGGTAACTGAAACTAACCTTCTTGAATTCTATTTTTCCTCTAACATGATTCAAGATTTTCCCTTTTGAATCTTCAGAGTCTATGATAGGAATTCGATTGGTTATCTCAAAGATTTGTGCGGCAGCAGTTTTTGCCTCTGTGATGAATGAGATATTTGGTAGTGCACTTATAACTGACCTGCATTTTCAATTTTGAAGCTGGTGTGAAGCTTTACAAGAAAATTCCAACAAAAAGTAAAAGACAATGTAGATTGCTTTATAATTATTGAAGGTGTTCCAATGTTCCATAAGTCAAATGTAAGGTAGATAACTTACAGTCCTCCAAGGACAACACAGACTCCTCCAATGAAAACCGGTCCACTTTTTTCTCCTTTCTCTGTAACAAGAATGCTCCCCACCCATGATTCAAGTGCCCATGCTGCATATATCATTCCCATGCTACCCATTAGCAAGCCCCTTGTGAACCCTAGTTTTATACCAAGATCCGTGCTCTTCTCAAGTGCATCACTGAACCTGCTTACAGTTTGATGCTCTCCAACATAAGAATAGATGGTGCGGATTGATGAGAGCGCCTGTTCTGCAACTCCACCTGCAGCCCCATAAGCAATCTTCATCTTTGCTCCCAGGCCCATTAACACCTTACCAAATCCAATCCCGGGAGCTACAAACATTAGTGTGAAAGGTAGAGCAGACAACGCCATATGCCAGGAGAGTATGAAGGCCACGACAATGCTAGCGATGAATGCTGTGAAATGAGACAAGCAGTTTGGTATCTACGACAGAAGAAAATGCAGATGTAAATTATTTGATACCAGAAAAAGAGGAAGAAGAAGAGTGGTGAGTTCATCAGATGATGGACCTTCTCAGCTATAACATCTTGGATTAGGAGTGCATCTGAAGAGATGGTTGAGACCACTTGGAAGGTACTTGAACCAGCTTGGCTATCAAAGAAACCAACTTCTTGCCTCAGAACTGATTTTAGGTATTCCATCCTCATCCTAGATGTTTGTCGCTCTGCTGTTCTAGTCCAACATATTCCTTCTGAATATATTTACCCTGTTAGTCTACAGCATTATACTGTTACTCCGCAGCAGAACCTTTTTTATTCTTTTTCCTTTTAGCTTTTACACTTTTCATGCTTCTATATTTTTTTAGTAGTTGTTCACCGGATGAACTAGAACTAACGTATGGGTCTCACATAATTTATTAGCAACCTAACACAGGACGCGATCTGTTAAAAGCACTATGAATATGTTGTTTTTTTAATAAGAAGAGAAAAGAGAGTATTGTCAGAGTAGAAGCAAAGGAAATTGGAAGCAATGTATTTTCCAGCAAAGAAACTAAAAAACTACATCTAAACATCAGAAACATTACAATTTAAAGCTTAATTTAATAACTACCCACTACCCACTAAAATCATGGTCCTAAGATTATGCCATGACCACAAACCACAAACCACAAACCACAAAGATGAATAACAAAGAAATAACTGAAACATGCAACTAAGTAGTTGAGGACTCCACATCAGCAGTCCTAAGCACATTTTCTAACAGAATATTATGGCTGCAGCATCCTTATTTTCCAAGATTTTCAGTTTCTGAAACCTAGGACCTACCCTGGCCTTGTTATTACTTTAGTACCATGATACTTGACTCTTCGAAATTCAATTCAAGGTCCGCACCAACAATATCTACAATGATATCTATGTATATGTGCATCTAATGTAAGAGTGGGAGAGAGAATTTTCCTGACCAGTGAAAGCAGATAAGCCAACCAAAATTGCAACATAGAGCAGCCTGAGTGCATACTGTGGGACAAGTTAGAGCAGTTCTATAGCCATTTATCAAGGGAAAATCAAAAACATTGAGTGAATTATTGAAAGTGCCGGTAGCTGAATAAGCATAAACCAGGATTGTGATGAATACCTTGTTCACTATTTGGTTAGAAAAAGAGTCCATAGCTTCTCCATACTCATTGATCACTTCACTTAAGACAAACATAGTGAGTGGTGTCATAAGTCCATCTCCAATGCCACCTAAAGTCCCCAACAACATAACCAACTTGTCTACACCATCTGCATAATGGAAGAGCCCACCTTTGCTCCCCATTAAGCTTCTTTCTCAGTGTTCCCACCAAAAATGGAGTTATTTCAGAATGCGTTGTTTGTGTCCACAATGACCTCATTGATGGTGCCAGCCTCCATCCTTGTCCTGCGATTGCTATCCTACACCAAATTACCTATTTATAGACGCTCATATACTAGCCGGCCTCGTTTATATCAATTGGACTTATTAGAATATTGGTTTCTTCCTGCTGTCTGGCTATTTTGAGAATTAATAAAGAATTTAAGAATTAATTCTTGCCCATTCTTGTCTTTCTCTCCACCCATATTCTTGTATATTTTTGAATGTGAGGAATTTATATCAATGGCTTCATGGAAAACACCAATTCAGGTCTGCAGTTCTTTGTTGGACATCTGGTGATGTTAATCCATGACCCATTGTTGGGAATATTCGAAAAGATCTGATTTGGTTCAGATCAAAGATTTTGATTTGTCCCAATGTTGTTGGAAGCACATATTGCTTGACTGACTGTTTAAGGATTTATTTTGTTAAGGATTCTAGTAGTAGTTTTACGTCAATGCCAAGGAGACAAGGATAACCACCTTTTAACTTTAAAATGATGATTGCCAAAAGGCTGAATTGATCAAAATGAAGATGAGCTTACACTTACCTAGCAAATTATAAACAATAGCAGATCCATTTGGACATCTTTGGTTCATTTTCTGTATTCTGCAAAGAGGTCAAGGTGGGAGAGAAGCTTCAATTGCTTTCCTAAATAAATTTGATAAGGGACTAAACAGCCTAGCCCCACATTATAATCTCATCGGTAATAACACAAAAAAAAAAAAAAAAAAAAAAAACCCGAATGAGGGGTCACTAACTCATCGCACTTCAGATCACTTTGACATTATAGATCAGTTTTAAAAATATATAATTTGACACTGCTGATCTTCAATTCATATACTGCAATGCTAATCTGATAAATCTATATACATACATACATATACACAAACACACACACACACACACACAAACTATGTGTGTTATATACGGTTCCGGGATTCTGCATACTGTTTTTTTTTTTTTTTTTTTTTTTGGCATAAACATTTCAATATCCCATTGCTAGGTCTTGGAAGTTGGGAATACCTTTAAACATATCTGGCAGATGCTTAAGAAGTAAACGAGCCTGCTAAAAATAATTTTGAAGCTATGAAATGTTCCTAGACTTCTTCTATGTGCCAAATTCCATTATCTTGAGGAAAACTGTTGGGAAAAAGCATGTGCTTTGGAGGAAAAGACAGGGTAGTTTTTAGCACTTTATCTTATACTTGCATGGAAATCGTGTCCTGAGGCTCTGACAATAAAACCAACCTCGTCATCATCTGAAGAACAAGATAAAGCAGAGTTTGCTAATATTACAAACATCACCTCTTAATAATAACATTATAACCTTAAAAAAGATACCTTGCTTTTTTCCTTATTTTCTGCTAAAAGCTCTTAACAACTAGGACCCTGCAGCCCATTTAGTTATCTGTATATAAGGGCATGTTTGCATCTCTAGGATAAACAAATCAATCTTCTATTTACTCTTTCTTCATCTCCTTAGTTGTTGCATAGGCATGGAATTGGGGAAGGTGGTCTTGGTTGCAGTTTCACTGGCTCTGGTTCTTGGTGTAGCAGAAAGCTTTGATTTCTGCGAGGAAGACTTGGCCACGGAAGAGAGTCTCTGGGACCTGTATGAGAGATGGAGGAGCCATCACACAGTAACACGTGATCTACAAGAGAAGCACAAGCGGTTCAATGTTTTCAAAGCAAATGTGCATCATGTTCACAAAGTTAACAAAATGGACAGGCCATATAAGTTGAGACTGAACAAGTTTGCAGATATGACCAACCTTGAGTTCAGGAGCTCTTTTGCAGGCTCAAATGTTAAACACTACAGGATGTTGAAAGGCCAGCGAAAACAAACTGGTTTTATGCATGATAGTACTGATCATTTGCCAGCTTCAATTGATTGGAGACAAAAAGGAGCTGTCACTCCTGTCAAAGATCAAGGCAAATGCGGTAAGTTGCATTATACACTCCAAGTGGAATATTAATTTAAGGGCAATTCAGTCCTCTTGTTGATATCTCTGGTGCAGGTAGTTGTTGGGCATTTTCAGCAGTGGTTGGAATCGAAGGGATCAACCAAATTAAAACAAAGGAGCTAATCTCCTTGTCCGAACAAGAGTTGGTTGACTGTGACAGAACTGATGATAACAATGGTTGTGATGGAGGATTGATGGAGAATGCTCTTGAGTTTGTGAAGAAGAATGGTGGGATAACAACGGAGCAAATCTACCCGTACGGTGCGAAAGAAGGGCATTGTGATGCATCAAAGTTGAATTCTCCGGTGGTGAAGATCGATGGACATGAGAATGTACCATTAAACGACGAGAATGCCTTAGTGAAAGCAGTAGCAAACCAACCTTTATCTGTTGCAATAGATGCTGGTGGTTCAGACATGCAATTCTATTCAGAGGTATATATATACATTGACTTGAATGTATTTTGCTGATAGATATATATATATGGATCAACATATACAGGGAGGCCTTAACACAAAGGGCTTTGTTGAGTGCAGGGTGTGTTTACAGGTAACTGTGGCACTGAGCTAAATCACGGTGTGGCAATTGTTGGGTATGGAACAACTGTGGATGGTATTAAGTACTGGATTGTGAAGAACTCCTGGGGACCTGAATGGGGAGAGAAAGGTTACATAAGAATGGAGCGTGGGGTTGACGCCAAAGAGGGACTCTGTGGCATAGCCATGGAGGCTTCCTACCCTGTAAAGTTGACTGCTGACAACCCTAAAAGAACTCCTTTCAAGGATGAACTCTAGATAGTTCAGTGTACCATGTTGTTTTGCTTATATACATTTAAATTTCGCAGTGTTGACGTAATAATAAATACCAGTTGCTGCTCAAAATTTTAATAAATGTTTTAGTCATTAGCCACTTCTTCATGTTATGTGATTTTTTTCTGTTTCTGGGTGAAAAATGTATGAATAATTTGTTTTAGAAGATGGGTGCAAAACACAAAGTAATAAGACAAGTCGAATAAGAAAGGGCATTGCTGGTTGGGAGAGAGACAAAGACTGTGACATTTCTGCAGAGAACCATGAATCATTCATGAATAATGATGTAGCGGTCACTGACTCTGATCTCCGAAATTATTCATATGGACAAGAATGACCATAAATATCCAACAAGGACAAGGTGCAGAAGAAACCTATTTGGGGTTAAATAATTTAGTGAAAAATCTCAAACTTGCGTTCCATCTCAGGATCTCGAGATGGGGAGACCAAGTTCAGACGCAACAGGCTTTGCTCGCCAAGAATATGGTCCCCAATAGCCCATTTCGGACCACTCTAATCTCCCAAGACTATCTAACAGCATATGATTGCAACTGTCATCACAGGTATCCGTCTTTGCCTCCTTACACTACAAAAGAAAACAAGAGTCCAGTAAAAACTTTTAAAAAATTCGTCCCTAATACATTTAGCGACGAAAAAATTTCCATTATTAATAGTGCATCGCAAAAATTTAGTGACGGATTTCACTTTCCGTCGCTAAATTCAGCGACGGAATTCAGAATCCATCGCTAAATTTCGCATTTATTTTTTTTTTTGTAGAGCCTGCCCGTCCATCGGCCCCGCCCACCACCGCCCAGGCCCCCTACTGCTTGCCCGTCCACGCATGAACACACCCCTACTGCTCTATTTTTTTACAGCAAATATGCTTTTGCCCAGATTCAAACCTGGGTTTGAATGGTTGTCTGGAGTGCTCTTAGTCACTATGTCACATTAACTAATATGATATATATATATTTTTTTTTTTACTTTTTTACTTTCTTTCTGACTCTTATCATTGAAAATATAATTTCCTAATTTAACAAAAATACAAAATACAAAATTATATTTAATAAAAATATAAAATTATATTTAATAAAATTACAAAATTATTTTTAATAAAAACATAAAATTATATTTGAAAAAAATATAAAATTATATTCAATAAAAATCAATGCCCTAATTTAATAAAAATATAAAATACAAATATATATTTAATAAAAATACAAATCCATCGCTAACGATAGATTTCAGATCCGTCGCTAAATTAAGCGACGAAAAATAATCCGTCGCCAAATATAATTTTATATTTTTATTAAATATATATTTATATTTTATATTTTTATTAAATTAGAACATTGATTTTTATTAAATATAATTTTTTATTTTTTTAAATATAATTTTATATTTTTATTAAAGATAATTTTGTAATTCTATTAAATATAATTTAACGATGGATTATTTTTCGTTATCAAAATTAGCGACGGATCTCAAATCCATCACCAAATTAGTGACGGATATTGTAGTCCGTCAAATTTAGCGACGGATTTCAGATCAGTGACTAAATTAGAGACGGATTTGAAATCCATCACTAAATTTAACGATGAAAATATAATTCATCCCTAATCAGCGACAGATATAACATTTCGTTGCTAAATTTAGTGACGAAAACGAAATCCGTCATTAATTAGCAACAAATTTCTATTTTTATCGTTAAATAACGATAAATTTTTTTCGTCATTAAATTCCGTCATTAAAATCATGTTTACTTATAGTCTAACAGGAATCGAAAACAAAAATCTAATGTTAGATATGTCGGTGGTCCCTGTAGCCCAACCCACACATATCTAGTCCCAGTTTCTCTCAATCAACCAATCTCCAATTTAAGGAATTGGGTGTTCCTTTTCATCGCCTGTTGCATGACTCTCTTGGGTTAAAAACAGATTTGAAATTGAGTTTTTGTTATATGCCAAACACATAAATTGTTCTTTAAATAGCTTAGACCCGACTATTAGTTCAACCAACAGTTGACCCCACTTTTGGTTGAGAGAGAGGAGAATGAGATCAAAGATGTTGAAGTAATGTAAATTTTTTATTTAAATTTTAGATTTAAAATTTAAAAATAAAAAAAATAATAATAAGAGAATTGTCTTTTAATTAGGATTTTTATAAATATTTATATCGAAATAATCAAAATATAATTGAGAGAGAGGAGAACGAGGAATAAAGTTTTTTTTTATATTTTTTTTCGTTGAAATGAAAGATTTGGTTTGAAATGGCCAACCGTATGGTCTCGATAACCTCAATAAGGATACGCACCCCTCGCTTTGCCACCACCACCATCCCTTTGACCACCTTTTCACTTTTCCAGTCTTGCCCCATTCCTCCCTTGGCTTCCTCAAAATTATTTCCTCTCTTCAGTTTTTTGTCTCGCTTTATTTTTTTAATTTTCAAACTATGGCAATTCTAGCAGGCTTTTTAATATTGCCGATAATTGTGAAAGTCTCATACGAGGGTAAGTCGATAATATCCTTTATATTATAATCTTATAATTAAAGAGTAAATCAATGGACAGTCATTCTAGTAGGATAAAATATTAACTCTCTCAATCAAATATCGGAATCAAAACTTAAGAATAAAAAATATTATATTAAAAGAATCGCTCTTAAATAAGATTTTCGTAGATATTTAAATCAGATTAATCAATATATAATTTTGAATACCGATAATGAAAATTAAAAAAAGATAACAATAATAATTAAGGAGCAGAAGAAATGACGATGTCATTACCCTTTAAAGTATTACTATAAAAGTCTCTGTCTATTGGGTATTAAGATTAATTTATATTTTAAAAAAAATTACCAAGTTTTCTTATATGAATTTTATTATTCTTCTTATTTAGAATTAGTGGGTTTATAATTTTCTTCGGACATTCCCGGGAATAAAGAGTAATTTTTTTTTTTTTTTTGGGAATTTATGAAAGGGTATCAAACGGGTGTTTTAGGCTTGATAGGTTCTCAAACGAGGCAATATCATTTGTATTAATTTATTTCTAATTCAATTATAGATATTATGTTTATTAATTTTCATAGTATATTTTTTGAATTTTTACATATTTAGTTTAAACTAAAGCAACCTGTGTTATAATAACAAAACACTTACACATAAATTTTAAATAATGTTAGATTGGTCAAAAAAAATTACAAATTAAGTTTAAAAAAAAAAACATATAAATTTTTATATATATATATATAAATCACCTATATCTGATAATCATATTGAATTCAACTAAATTTAATTCGAATCAGATTAGAATTTAAAAAAAAAAAAAAAGCTTTTTGAACATCTCTTTTCACTTTACATAAGATTTGAATTCAAAATCTTATTTAAAAAATATCTATATTCAACTACTTGACCAACTAGGTTAAGAAAAAACATTTGAAATTAAACAACCATGTGAAACTCTCTCCAGCTATCACTTATTGCCATTTAAGTAAACTCAAAGCTACAAATCAAATATTTTGAGAATTTATCAATCAATTCCATACTATATGTCCACACAAATAGCTATCTCGATTATTTAATTTATATTAATAGTCCACAACTTTACAAATATTATACAAGATTCCAGAACATTACCCTCTAATTTCTCCAAATTAAAATACCGGGGTAACTTTATCATCTGTCTGAAAGTTTAAATATTCTATTTTGACCCCTCGAGTTGCTCCCCTCCAAACTCCAGACTTTGCAAAGACAGGCTTTTATTTTGTGATTTTTCCTTTGTTGGTCAAGAATTTGTTAATTAATAGTGATTAGAAGGATTATATTTTTTTTAGTTATGTGTGCCATCAACTAAATTCCTATTCCTTCCCCAAGAAGGGAGGGCTAGAGCCCCCTAAATTTGAATTTTCACAAAAAAAAAAAGGATAAATAAAATTGAGATATTAAATTTGGTTAAGTAAAAAATTTTAGTGAAAAAATTATTAGTATATAATTTGTATTAATATAACAACATTATGAGTTTTAATCCCAAATTTTAAGATTTGTCATAATTTGTATTAATATAAAAAATTAATTTTTGCTTACAAAATTTTATAATTTTCTACCCGTCATTTTTTAAATTTATTTGAAAGTATCATAAAATAAAATAAAATAAGTATATTAAGTCAAGATTTCCAGAATAGGCCCACAATTTTAATTTCAAATTTATTTTGGTTTTTGAGCAACATGGGATCGGAAATAACTGCAGACAAGGATTGTTGCTTTCTAGCTTGGAGGAGAAAACCTTGTACATGCTTTAATTGGCATAATTTGTTACCATGATGTA
This sequence comes from Dillenia turbinata, assembly GCA_037126225.1. Classification (NCBI taxonomy): domain Eukaryota; kingdom Viridiplantae; phylum Streptophyta; class Magnoliopsida; order Dilleniales; family Dilleniaceae; genus Dillenia; species Dillenia turbinata. The sequence goes on from JBAMMX010000019.1 coordinate 24,424,982, forward strand.
ACAATTCAACAAATCAAAAGCCTTGACCGAAAATTTTGAGATTAGGCTAATTTGGGATTACAAAACATTTTAATATAAAAAATAATTAATATAATAATAAATTCAAAATTTGATCCAAATTGAGATTTTCAAACTAAAAAAAAAAACACTGTATCCGTATCTAGCTTGAGAGAGTATATTATTGTTAACAGCTCGTGGATCTAGTAACAAAATACTAAACTCTATTAATTAAAATCTTAAATTTGACTCTTAAAAATGAAAAAATAGATACTGAGAAAGTCAACTTCTAAATTAAATTTTATAACTGTTCAAATTAAATTCGAATACAGTCAAGTAAAAAAAAAAGAGTATAATATAGGGTTGTTAAACGAACCGAGCTGAACTCAAGTCGCTCGCGAGTTATTCGGTTAATAGCTCAACTCAACTTGAATTCAACCGAGTTTGAGTCGAATTTATCATACAATCTAGTCGAATTCGAATAATAAAATTTTAAATTTGAAAAATCGTCAAATAACTCGATAACCTATATTAATATATATTATATATATTATTATAATATAAAAAATAAAATAAAATATATTAATATTAAATAGATCAAGCGATTATTATACAATCGAATCGAATTTTGAGTCATATTATTATTACTTGTCGAGTTTGAGTCCAATAAAAAAACTCAAATTTGAATTCAATTATAGGGATATTTGAGATCGACTTGACTCGACTCGAATATACCCCTTATATAATATATATAACTCTAAACACATGATAAAATGTTATTGCCAAAATAATATTAAAATTAGCAGAAATAAATGCAAGGGCTTTCTGAGGAATGATTATTAAGGTACTCAAGGATTGGGGTTTTTTGATCCATTGCAATGGTAAGCAAAATATTAATTTCTAAAACATCAATCGAGACCCATTAAGCTGAACTCGATTTGCATGCATGGTAAAAATAAAGGGTAGGGGATTTGTCTTGCTGTGGAATATCAGTATGACTCGGTCAACTTACACAGTTTTAGTAAGTACGGCATTTATGTATGTATGTATGTATGTATGTATACGTGGGGGATTAATTAGGGTTGTGTGTGTGTGTGTGTGTATCAGCATTGACACCACCAATACGAGGTTGGAGTTGTTTTCGGCTTTGGGCGAGTGCTGAGGAAAGATAACAACAGTTTTACAGCACGGCAACATAGAAGGCCTGGATTCCTCAGAACGTGGGATTCATCCGGTGGATCCACGTGTCAAAACCCAGGAGTAGCTATCAGAGAGAGAGCGAGAGATAACAAAAGATTTTTGCAGAGGAGACTGACAGGACGAAGCATTTTAGGAGAGAAGTCTGAAATGCTTTTTCGGTTGTGGGTGGAGGGGTCATATGGCAATGCAATGGCAATGACCTCTCGTTTCATTCCCAAAAGAAGATGAGCAAGTATCGCCCCTTTGGATATGAGAGAGAGAGAGAGAGAGCCCTTTTATTTTGTTTTTAGACATGGAAAAGAGCTGATAGAACCGTACAAGGTCAGAGGCTCTACACCACCCACCACAACTTAATGCCACATCAAACATATTCTCTCCAACGTGGCATTGGATTCTCTCCCTCACACACATTCTCTCTCTCTCACTCTCTCTTTTACAATGGTACGTAGATGACCGAGCCAAAACGGAGACCCACCTTCTTCTTCTTCTTCTGTTTCTGGAAAGCATTCATCTATCCTATGGACGATTATATGTTTTGCCTCAGCCACCTCGTTTGTCTAAAACTTTGTGGGTAAAATTAATCATGCTCTCCTACTCTCACAAAAAACAACAAAAATCTCTCTCTCTCTCTCTCTCTCTCTCTCAACAACAGATTTGAATTTCGACCACCAAATTAGGAGAAAAGAATATGACAACTAGGCTGAGACACGCACTCTCTCTCTCTCTCTCTAATTCTATAGTTCCATTGCATGAGGTACGTACGTTTTCCGCCCGCTCCCATTCGTCCGACTCCTTTATATTTTCTGACCCTTTTTTATGTCCCACAAGACTTAGAAAACTTAAAAAGGATCCTTAAACGTACCACACGTATTAGACTGGTCAATGACTCCATCACTTGACCACAATACAATAATTTTGGGATTCGACTTGTACTAAGGTCAACAATATGAGTCTAAATAGCTCAAACGTGGCGTTTGCCTATTCGACAACCTCTTTTATGGCCAAAACTTCGTGTCAGTGCCACATCCTGCCTTGGCATAAAAAGTACTAACAAAAATATTAAAGATTTCTTTTCGATTTATAAAAGAATAATTTCAGATTATATATAACTTTTGAAAATAAAAATTATAAATATAATAAAATAACTTAAATTCTTTTTAAAAGAGAACTTAAGTTCAACACAAATTTTAATTTAATAGAAAAAATTGTGGCGCATGATATAAGATTAAATCAGGAAGACTCGCAAACGCCAGCGTGAGCAAGGAAGGAAGAGAAGGCGCCTGTTGGCGCTAAAATGCGCGGGGAGACTGCAAGGAATCCGGAGGTGGATGATTTGACAGGAGTAAAAATTACATCATATAACATAAATAAAAAAGTAAATAAATGAAAAGGTGTGCGCATGAACTCAAAGAATAAAATAAAATAAGAAGAAAAGAGAACCACCAGCAGCCATCTGCTCACCAAGCACCAGTTGTTGAAGCTGCTGGCTTCCGGCCTCCCTCTCTCTCTCTCTCTCTAAAAGAGTGTTTGCATGTTCTAAGGTTTGCAGCAAATAATGAAAACAATGCATATATTCGTCAAACAACAATAAAACATCTTTAAAAACAAAAAATATATCCCCTTGAATCAGATTTAAAATAACCATTACAACTCAAATTTGCCAACCCAAATAAGAAACTACAAAAAATAGAACCATTCTGATCTCAAATATGCCTCACTTTCAGACAGAGAGAGAGAGAGAGATGATCAATGTAGATGTGGCTCGGAGCTCAACATCCATCCATTGGGTAGTCGTTGCAGCTGTAGCCATGTGAGAGAGAGAGAGATCGAGCGAGAGCGAGAGTGAGAGCGCTATGATGACATGTCGCTTTTAGGGTGTTGAGAGAAGGAGAGAGAGAAAGGGAAGAAATCTTACAACGGAGAAATGAAATCCTCTTGCTTTGCTAATTTGACAGGGCAACATTACCAATGCTGCTGTTAGCGTTGCTGTTGTCATCATCTTCATCTTCCTCATTGTCATCACCGCCGTCGTTTCGATTTTCTTCCTCACCATCATCGTCGTCGCCGTCGTCAATATCATGGTATGATGCATTTTCGCATTGGTCGGGTGAATCAGGACCGTCCAAGTCATCAGAAGCCGTACAGATAGAGGGGGTGGGAGGGTGAGAAGGACCAACAATGGGATGAGGATCAGTTAATTGCCTCCCATCTCGAGGTGGTGAAAATACTACTGGCATGTACTCCTCCTTCTCGCACGGGAACTTCGAATTCTTAAAATGCTCCTTCAATGCCTCCAAACCCTTTTGCCACATTCAACCCCATCACTTTTTATTCAATTCCCATTCTTCTAATTCCAACTTAAATTCTTTTTATTAAAAAAAAAATGTTGAATAATCACATAATTAATGTTTAAACCTTGGAACTTTCCATAATGACATAAATAATGCTTAAACATTGGAACTTTCCACCCAACATTACTCACGAGGTTGGTAGGTGTTCACTCAACATTCATTACATACCATTCACATATCAACTCTAGCCACCCGTATACCTATTTAATACTCAAGGAAGTAGAATAATTACTTTTGAACACATGTTTTTTTCTAAGTTTTGTCAACAGAGAAAATCACCTAATTATGCAAAAAAAAAAAAAAAATGCATTAATCAATAGAATAGCCACATGCAGTTATACCACACCATACACTCGATCATACGCAAAAACTTGAAAATACGAAAAATGTTTAGGAAATTTTTTAGTAAAGCATCTGTGTTTAACACAATTTTTCATGGGTTTGATATAAAAGATAATTTATCTAATATGGACAAGAAATGCTAAAGTCATTAAACTTGTTATTCACAATGTAAATTTTCTAAATAATATTTCCTAATTCATATTTCATACTCTCATTAGCAATTAATTACTCCATTACCATAGTATGACTAACATATGATAACACATCAAGAAGAGAGTTTTGGAAAGGGAAACGGACATGGTAATGTCATTCATTCATTCAAAGCTATTATTATTCAAGTCTATGAACACATGAATTATGGCATTTAGGGAAAAAAATGAAAAAAAAAAACATAATTTATGAATAATTTATTTTTTTAATTGAAATATAAGAACCATTTTGCAGTTACCATGGTATTAAAAGCTATACACCCATGGCAATCTCCGAAATATAAGAGAGGAGATTAATGATATAAATTTACCTGCAATCTAGCATAAGTGACTTCACATATTTTTCTAGAATTGAAGACTTCCCAGTGTTGCAGATGAAAAGCCTTGTAAAGCCTCAATGTAGCTTCGGGAGATGTCATATTCACAAACCCATATCCCACATTACACTTGTTGCTGCATTTTCACCAAAATAGGCATTAATTTAGGTTTTATTATGCATATATATGTGAAGAAAGCAAACACAATGAAACCCTCCCCCCCCCCCCAAAAAAAAAGCTCTATTTGACTTGCTTTTTTTTCCAAAATTTTTTCCCATAAATTGTTAGGCATGCCAAGGACAGAGAAAAAGAAGAGAGAAAATTACTTGAAATCGATGGGGAGATATACAAAATCGTAGGACGACAAGGGCTGGTCATCGCCGTTGGCAATCTGCTCGTTGCAGTGTATGCAGTGGTTGTCCAACATGTTCAACAGCAGCTTCTGACTGCACCATCCCCAATCCAAACCAAATCCTAAAGTCAAAATCGACATCCTTCTCCCCCTCCCCCAAAAAAAAAACCCCTATTTTTATTTCCATTTTCAAAAAAAAAAAGGTCAAAACCTCTTTTCTTTCCTGCATTTTATCATGTAATATACAGTGCAAAAGAGCAAAATAACACATGATCTCCCAGCCCAACATATTTCATTTTTCAAAATTATTATTACACTGAGTTCAAAAAAACAAAAAGAAATTGACAAAAACCCTTTCCATAGATTTGTTGGGGGTCTTATATTTCTTTTATTGAATATATATTACACGAGTAGAAATTAAATAAAATTAGGTTGAAGGAGCAAAAGAGCAAACCTGTACTTGTTGGGTATGTTCTTGATCATAACAGTGGTCCTAGTGTCTCTACAATCAGACTCCACCGCCATCCCATCTTCATTTATCAAAAAATGGGTATCCAAGCTTTTTTGTCTACCCTTCCATGGCCTATTTCTTCCCTTCTCTCCTTGTTTCCCACTCGTCGAATTATAATTACTTTGGCCATGACTACCCTTCTTCGAACTCCTCTTAGAACTAGCAGTACTAGTAGTAACAGAATCCTCAATCCCATTCCCAACAACCCCAGTAGCAGAAATTGATAAACAAGCCATGGAAGACTCAATTGATTTCTTGGATTGTTGTCGAGACTGAGAGCAATAAGATCGAGAAAAATTCCTATTTACATTGTTACTTGAAGATGAGAAAGAAGCGGTTCGAGCGGCATATACCTTTTGCGGCAATAATGGTGGAGGTTGGTTATGGCTTCCAGTAGTAGCTTGGTTGGCAGCATGGTTGCTTGATCTACGATTATGCCCACCGGGTCGGCTAAATTCGATAATTATGCTCTTTCCATTAATCTCTTTCCCATTCATCTCAGCTAAAGCTTTTGTGGCATCTCGGACATCGAAGTACTCGATAAATCTTTGTTGCCTCTTCAATGGAGTCTCTCTCAACTCCTTCACGCCCCCTAAAAAATATATATATGTTTAGTCCAAATTCAACAAAGAGACATGTGATCAATAAATTGGGGGGGGGGGAAGAAATTATACCGAAGGGTTCAAAAATTTGGCGAAGGTCATGAGAGGAGACGTGGGAGTCCAAATTGAAGATCACAATAGTTCCTTGATTATTTCCGTCAGGACCCAACTCGGTAGAAGGGATAACGAATTGAGCCCAGACTGCGCGTCCGGCAATAAGCCCACGCACCGCCGGTGAAGGCAACGGAGGAGGAACAAAAACCCCGCCAACCGAATTTTTCTGCACGTAATGCTCCCGGAGTCTACTCTGCTGCTGCATGTGTTGCTCTCTAATTTCTCTCACCGCCATCTGCGCATGTCTCAAATCGTAAAAATGAACGGTCACGATTCCGTCTAGAACTCTCTCCATCTGCACCGCTCTAACTTCTCCGAACACCTCCAATTCTCTCCGAACAATCGTCTCGCCCATATCCACCGGCACCGAGCTTAGCACCACCGTCCTCGTCGCAGCCTCCCTCGCCGTCAGAGTCGGCGGCTGAGTCGTAACCAACTGGCTTCCTCTAAAATACGCCTGCTGCTGCAGAGGTAGTGGCACTGGAAGTGATATTGGTAGCGGTCGGGGCGTTTGGTTGTTATAACAAACAGTTGCCGTGTCGCAAAACGGCATATAACCGTATGGTGAAGTCGGCGGGTAGTACATCAGTGGCGGCCCCGACAGATGAAAAAAATTTCCCGCCGGCCGGAACTCTTGCGCTCTCGGGTCTAGATTACCCGGACCCATACCGACCGGTCTTCTTTTCCCGGCGAAAACGTTCAACTACCGCTCGCCTGCGATGAGGTAAAAACAACTTCTCTGTGATGAGAGAGAGAGAGAGAAGGGAAATAAGTAGGCTGTCGTTTCCTTTTTCTATACCAACACTTTTTCGATGCCAATGTTGCCAAAAAATGTTTTCGTGTTGTGTTGATACGTGCGGGGAGGACCAAACTCCCAGGGTTAAGGCGCTTCAATATTTTAAGTATAGCTCTCGAGTTCGGTATATAAAAATAAAAAGTAATATATGTATATATATTTAAATTGAATTAATTATATAAAATTTAAATATTAATTTAAAATAAAAAATAATATATCATTTAAATTGGATTAATCATACAAAACAAAACTCGTATACGGCGGTCAAAATTCCCGTCTAAAATTACTGTACTGCCCTTACGGAGAGTTTCGGGCCCGTTGGTGCGTAATTTTCTGTTTTGGTCGTTTTACCTCAAATTAGGTTTTGGCCATACACGTGGCAAGCAGGAATGTTTTTCTTGCAAAACAAGCATTAAAAAATTAAAATGCAAAATAATCATCTTGATTTATTTTCTTTTTTTAATCATAATGGTGTTAAAAATTAAAAAAAAATAAATTATGAAAGAGTTATTTTAAGATATGATATGCTTGAGTCGAAAATTATAAAATTTGAAGGAATATATAATGTTTTTAATCATTATAATTATTTTAAAATATCATACTTTATACAAATATCATTGCACGACTAATAATATATTTGGCAAATTCTTTTAATAGAGTATATTTAGACTAATAATGTTTAATTGATTCATATTGATTTTTCTTTTAAAAATATAATCTGATTTTAATCAGATTTAATTAAATTTAATATAATTATCAAATATTGATGATTTAAAAAAATAAATTTAAATTTTAATAATAATTGATTTATTTAATAATCACATAAAAATATTCACCAATTCTAATTAAAATTCCAATTACTTATCAACGGCTGCCAGAGTCCTCGCTAATCCTTTCACTGCTGCATTTATTGTTGATGAGCAGGTTAGATACAGAGGGCCCTCAAACTAACGGTCGCAAATAGTTTTAGCCCAAACAAAAATAGTAAATTTTGTCTCTTTTACTAAAACAATATTCTGAAAAAATTAAATAAATAAATAAAACTCTTCAAATTAAATGTAATGTTATTTTTCTCGAAACTTGTTGCCTATTTTTGAAATTTTAAGATTTTAAATTCCACCCGTGAAATTTAGTACTAAACACCCGACAACCCTTTTAATTTTGGGACCAGATTGTACGAGATTTCTTTTTCTATTTTTCTTTTAATTTTTATAGATCACTATTTAAATTTCTTTTATTAATCTAATTTAAATATTATAAAATTTATTTTAAAAATTAATTTTTTTAATTTCTTTTTAATTTTAAAATTTAAATTTTTAATTTTTAATTAAGAGAATAAAATTCGATTAAAAAAGTTTAATATTGTGCGAGATTTCTGCAGCCTATAAGAAGCCACAATTGTTTCGGATATCTTTAGTCATTATTGATGGTTGAGATGAGAGAATATGGTCAAAAAAAAATCTCATATATAATAACTTCGATTAAATAAAATTTTAGTTAGTGCCGAATTGAATTAATGTGATAAATAAATAATTTACTAAATCTATTCCGTAATATATTTACAGAAATATGTTGATATGTTTTCTATTTCTAGAGGTTTTTCTTTACACTTTGAGAATCAAAAATATTTATTACGTAATATATTATTTGATGACATATTTTATGTTTAAATAAGCTTATAAGATATTAATTTTTAATTGTACAGATGTTTTATATATATAATTTAAATGAATAAATATAAAAATATATAAAAGAATGTGTATAAAGAAATAAATAATATAAAAATACAAAAACTCGAACAGATCAAAGAAAATGAGAGATAAAATAAAGAAAGAGAAATATAAAAATTTAATAAAATACATAAAGTAATATAAGAAATTTATTAGATATGGCAATGCCATTATTATCAGTTAAAAT
>JBAMMX010000019.1:25041189-25196189 GCA_037126225.1 Dillenia turbinata
ACTCAAGCTCATTAATATCACCACTATCCCTATCAAATTTTCTCCCCTGCTGCAGCAATGCAATAATTTCTTCTCCAATTTGCTTCTCTGCTGGATCTATCGAAAAGAAAGCCCCCTCAAGTTCAATAACAATCTCTGCAATCTGAAAGAAACACAGTGTTCAAGAAAATTAATAATACTTACTGAAGGGAAACAAAAATAGATCAAGAACAACAAAGATAATACTCCTACATGTTCTACAAGAGATGTTGTCAATTTAAGTTTGGTATTATGAGCAGCTGTGTGCTTAGGAATGCCTGGTCGGCAAATGGATGGTAGGGATGAGAATTGATATTAATACCTAGAGGAAATATAGTACCAAAAAAAAAAAAAACAATTATAAAGATGGAACTACTGCACCATCAAAAGTATTCCTAGAAGCCAGCCCTGGGTACTTTTTTCCTCAATGGTTTTCTGGTCTAATTAAATAGGAATCCATGCATAAGCAATCTGTGACTTTATACGATCAGAGACCACTTTTTTAGTGCCCCCAACAGATAGCCTTAGCCTTCCCTCAACGATAAAGAGAGGGTGGGCAGGTGATCGTTTGAGGGATGTAGAGAGAAGCAGATTTTCTATGTTACCTGAGAACCAATAGCCTGTGGCACTGTGTCCTGCACACGCCTAAGACAATCTACAAGAGCAGATCTTGCCTTCTCAAATTTTGAAAGTACTGAATCCCCAGTTATAGCCTACATTTTGAAAGTAATCATCAGTGAGAATTCAGGAAATGATATAAATTCAAAAAAAGAAAAAGAGTCCCAAATGATAAAAATTTTTTCCCAGGAAAATAAAAGCATTTTCTTCTTTAAGGTGAGAATCAATGATGAACATTTCAGCCCTATCCTTAAACACATGTTAACTTACAGTCAATAAGTTCCAAATCTATCAAACCTAAGGAAGTTTACTTCTACAATTTTAGGCTAGCAACTTTTTCTTTTATGCCTGTGATTTTGCAATCAATCTAAGCCTAAATATGTTATATCTACGTAAGTTGTAGTCATGGCCTGCTGAATCAGGTAAACAACCTACCAGATAAAGTTTACTGCATTCTGAACAATGTTGAAGAATGTTCTTTGTCTTCTCCAATGCTACATGTAATGAACATAATGCCTGAATACCAGATTTGCTCCTGGGCCTTGCCTCTTCGAGTACAGGAAAAATTCCCAACACTTTGCAATAAATTGCGGAAAGTACCCTGCACATTCCTCCATGCAACTGCAATAAAGTAAAAATTGTAAATTAATATCCCTTGAGCACTTAAGTTGTCTGTTCACACCCATGACTTGAGAAGGTTGATCCATTTCCAAAACAAGAATACGTTGTTTCCGCACACAGTATTAAACCAAAATAACAAACCCAAGGAGAAATTTGGGTCAAACTTGGTGTGTATTGCGCAGTACATGCACCCCGCACATACAAGTTCCATGCATAGGTGACATCAACAAAGTACAACTTCATCAACCAGTTATCGGCCCAATATAAGTCATCAATTCTTGAACTGTACAACTAATATTCCTTCTATGCATTCCCGATCTCATGTAACAAATTAAGGCTTGATTTGTTCTGGTTTCTTTTCTTCTAATCTTTCAGCATCAAACAAACCGTTTTCCTTTTCTTCGTAAGCCTTAGCATCAGATGAGCAGTCGGATGTAGTAATAGTAACGAATTAGTAAGAAAAGTAAAATTCATTGTTCAGAGAAACGTATCAAACAAATGTATAATCGCCATCACTTATAGCAGCGATTTCTCAATCTTCATTCAGACCTCCAAGAGGGAAAAAAGCAGGCAAGCAAGCCAGCAAACAGACACGCACCTTGGCGTCAGTTGCTGCAAATAAAGATTCTTCAACCTCAGCAATATCCATATCTCACTGCCAAAAAACTTCCACCAACTAAATGTCTCCTCAACTGCAAACAAAAGAAAATGTAATAAGTTAGTACAAGAGCAAAAGTTCCCCCAACTAATCTATCACCAAGACTGATTCTCGATAGAACCCCCCACCCCACCAAAAAAAAAAGTCAAAATGAATCAAAATTTTCAAACCACCAGGAAAAAAAATAAATAATTTCATTCAGATCACCAAATCCTGTAGCTCTATCACATGAAATAAAAACTAGAAACTCACAACATGGAAGATTCCCTATTATCTAAACAAAAGAATCGAAACCCAGAAGAGAATAAGATTATTGATAACATTCGAGGTTTGATTTAGACGGGCTAACGAGAAAGATTTGGGAAAATTTCAAATTACCCATATCCAAATTTGATTTAGACATTTCGTCAAATGTGAAATACTCATTCAAAATAAAAATTAAAAAAAAAAAGTGCACGCAAAACAATACGTTAATAATGAAAATAAACCTCGTCGACTAAGATCTCCGGTTTGAAAAAAACCCGTCAAAGGAAACGAACCCAAGTAACGAATTTCTTAAAAGAACAAATCTTAAAACCCAAATTACTCAAAAGCTCAAATTTTTACTACGAAAAGGCGAACACATTGCGAAGCAAAACAAAGGGTTTGCACTTTGCAGAGAGAAAAATAAAAAATAGAAAAATAGAAAAAAGAAAACCTACCAGAAAAGGGAAAAAATCCAAGGAGGCATCATTAACAGAAAATTAGAATAACAAACGCTGAATTGAGTTGTATATAGTGATCTGTACACAACCCATCTTCAAAATTCATTTTCCTCTGCGTTTTGATAGCGTATGTTGTTCTGAGTCCGAATATTCCGTATTACCGGAGAGAGAGAGACAGAGAGAGAGAGAGAGAGCTTTCGGATTGATTTGGGTGTTATAAATTGTAAAGGTTATGGAGTAAGGAGAATATAAGAAATGATTTATTAAAAAAAAAAAATTGGAAGTGAGAGATATGATTCTTATTGAAGGTTCATAATTTCATATATTATAATGAGCTATGAAAATCGGAAGAATAAAAAATTAGGGATGGATTTTGGGGGTTTTTAATCTAGGAAATTGAAAATAAATAAGAAATGAGTTGGGGTTGGGAATTTTCGCCTCTTGTCTCCCAGGTTCACCGGCCGACATGTTGCCGACCTCGTCGATTGTCGGTTAGCAGATCCGCTATTATACGCACTAAATGGTCCAAAATGCCCTGAATCATGAGTCATCCTTAGCTACGTAATTTGGTTACTTTCTTTTTCAAACGCCATTAAATCTTTTCATTTTTGCTAGGGTCAATTTTGACTAAATCTCGCGCCTAAATCAGTTTGAATTACGTGAGATTAAATAAATTAATAATTAATAAATCAAATTGTATATTACAATTTATTTCAAATATTTAGAAAAATATATTTTGACCCTTCTGTTCGAAAAATTACTGATATAAACTATTATATAAAATTTAAAATCTCTTTACAAAGAATTAGGTGCGGTTATGAGCATTGTTCACTTAATGCCCTGATTTATTTTGTATTGAAACCATTTTATTTTTGGTAATTTAATTATTTAAATTTATTACATGTTTATTTTATATTTTATCGGATGTCCAAGCACAAAATGGGAGAAGTAGAGGAGTAGTATTAAGCAAACTATATCTACTCCGAAATATTATTATTGTGGCCCCTGTCTGATATTTGTTTTATAATCAAATAATTTATAATATATTTAGTTTCAAGAATTTATATAGATCAAAACAAAATTGTTCTAGAGTTCAATTAAAACTCTGATTTATTATATTGAGAGAAAACATCCCTAGTTTTAAACTCGGTCATACTTTGAATGTTAGAACACGTGTCATTTTTTTATTTAAAGGATAAAACTAATAATAAACTTTAAATGAATTAAAATTTTTCAAAAAACTTTTATACGATCCATGTCTCCAATTTTGCTCTGGCAATCATCACTTCAAAAATTAATTCCCCATCTCTCTTTATCTTTTTTAAATTACTCATGTAGTTTTTATTCACATAATATGGTTAATAAATTGTAATATTGCATCAAACTAAGGGTCATACTTTAAATGTTTAGAATAAACCCATCATTGTGCTTTTAAAGGTAATATTCAATACTATTCAAAATAGTAGTTGAACCCGTCTTGTAGGTCTAAAAGTTAATTAAGGATACTTTTTTAAGTAATGTTTTGAAATTGAGTATATATATATGGATAAAATAAATATTGAAAGAGTTTTTTTGGTTAAGGGTATAACCCGATCCAAATATGTTTTTTTTAATATAAACTTAAATTAGATTTAATAATATTCAACGTAATTACTTATTGAATATCAATTATCTATAAAAAAAAAAAGTATGAATATAGATACCCATATAATACAATGTACTTTCTTAAGATTCAATTAGAGTAAATTATAAAAATTTGAATCTTTGAAAAGTTGATATGCAATTTAAAATATAAAATAATGTTGTTTATAACAAATTAAGTGTGAAGTCAGGTGGCAAAATGTTATAAAACTCTTTTTTCCCTTTTTTGGGTATGAAAATATTTTATCATATATATAGAATGCAAAAGAGGAGTACGATGAATAAGACAAATCGAAGATATAATGTGGGGCATAGAAAATCCCAGTATGATGTCATCTTTAATTCTTTCATCTCGGAAAGGAATTTAAATTTTTTTTATTAAATGAGTTGATTAAAAAATATAATATTTTTTTTATTAAACTAATTATCTACCGATAGAATTTAATTATTATAATAAATAAAGTCAATGACAGCATGATTAATTATTCAAATTGTGTTAGTAAAGCGGACCGTTTGATGTAATGTCATTGTTTACATTAATTCAAATCAACTTAATTTTTAAACATCAAGGTCTTGTGCATGGCTTTCTAATCAACATGCTTCTTCTTTGCATGGATTGGTAAGCCTTCTTGTCATGTGATTAAAAATAATTAGCTATTGTGATTATCCAAACAACATAGCTCAAATCATTTTAAAAATTTATTGCTTTTTTTTAAATAAAAAAGGGTCAACACAATTTAAAGATATTTTTAGCCCTGACCACCAACTAAATGATCAAGCTCAATATTCCCTTTACTGCAACCAAATCAACATCCTACGCTGCCTGGTTTAGTCTTTACTCTTCGGGACGATATTTGAAAAGAAAATTTTATAAAATTGTAATAAAATCTATATAATTATATGGTATTAAGCGTTGAATCATTAAACAACAATAAAATTATAAAATAGATATAACTAAAATGAAAATATTTAGTTAGATATGTATCAAAATTATCAAAAAAAATTAGAAACGAAAAAATACGTAATAATTTGAAAGTTAGTTTAATTGTGGACAAAATGTAATAATATCGTCTCAGATAGTTTAGGCATGTATAACAAAAATCTAAAAATGTACCAGTTAAGAAAATCGATAATCTAAATATAAAAGACTTAATAAAGTGTAGAGATAAGTCATTGAAATTTTGGATACAAATTATTCGTAAAGACGTGATAATTAAAGATCTAGTTGAAAAGATGATTTTAGATAGGAATGAATGGCGTAGAAAAATCCGCATAAATTAAATCGACACTTTTTTTCATCTTCATGGTATTTGTCTCTCAAATGACCGATTTCAAAATTTAGAATTAAAATTCAGATTGTCGTTATTGTTATATAATAACTTAATAAGTTATTTAACCTTAACCCAATGACTATAAGGATTGTCGGATATTTTACGAGTTGAGATGAAATTGAATTTAACTAATTTTTAGTTGATTTGGTAGTTGGATATTGGTTTTTCTTAAACAAAATTTTACGTTCAAATTTTGTGGATGGAAAAAATAGGCGTCGAAAGAGTTTTGTCCTTTCAAGATCTAATCTGATCAAATCAAATTTAACTAAATCCATCATGTGGTTAATAAAAAAAAAAAAAAAACACTTGAATTCAAATAGTGTATCTACTATAAAAAGGTTAAATCAAAGAGTTAAATAAATTTATTTTGTTGTATTTAATATTATGTATGCTGAGGTTAAAATTTTGAAAATTAATTGACCAGCAATGGAAATTAAAGAATTGATAAGCAAGGCAATTGGCTAAGTTAAGAATATTTGGGGAGATATAACAAATATTATATTTGAACATTATATTTCAAATTTTTTTATTAAAAAATTTATTTTTATTTTCATTTTTTTAAGTTCCCGAACTCGAACCCAAAACCCTCTGTGAATGGAATTTCAGTCATGTTCGAGGAGTATAGACAAATTTACACCCGATAATTTGGGGATTATTTTGTGGGGAGAATTGCGAGGGGTATTTAAGTAAATTGGACAAGTAGTTGTTAAAAATTCGGCAGCGGATGTCTCCAAGCAAGAGTACGGAATCTGGAATCTGAAATCAGCTTTGATTAAACTAATCACGCCTCACGGATAATCCACGTGGTTATGTTTTTAACCACGTGATATTTTCTCGCACTCCCAGATCCGCAATCGACGGAATCACTGTAGTTTTTCATCCCCAATTGTGTGGAAAAAATATCCATCATGATTGACACGTGTCTGAATCGGGAACTTGTGGATTAAAATCTGACCACTCAGAGGGATTTTGTCGGTGAGATGTGATTGTTACTGCTAATAAAATGCACTGTACTGTACCCAATCCTGAGTCAGAATGCAATGGTATTTTATATTTTCGGTCCTTTATTTATTTGTTTAATTTTTATCTCCTCCGAGGGCAATTATAAAAATATTTTATAATTATAAAATATTCAAATAAATTATTTTTAAAATAAATTCAATACCTAAAATATCACAAAAAGGCATAATATATATATCCAAATTTATATCTAATTTATTTAATGTAAGGTTATTTACTTTATCGGGGCAAAAATAAACACTTCTAAGCTTATTTAACATAAATTTATCTTTTTTATAGGCATAAATTAATAATATGTTTTTACTTTATGTGCATGATTTGTATTTCATTAAGTGAATTTATATTATGTCTATTCAAACAATTAGTAAGTAAAATTATTAATTCTATTTAAGCAAAAAAATTAATGTTGTTCTCAATAGTAAGCTTGCAATTGTATTTCATTAAGAGTTTGTGATTTAAAATTAATTTAGAGGCTGTTTGATCTATCTTTTTCTCTTTTGCTTTTCGTTAATTATGACAAGTATCGATCTTCACAAATTGAAAAATAAATAATGTCGCACCAAATTGGTATTTGATGATTTATGAATGTGCTACTATATCTGATGATTAACCATATAATTATTAATAGAGACACAAAATCGTAAGATTTAAGTGATTCAGTGAGATTTTTAATGCAAATTATACATGTGTTTTGATTTTTTTAATCTTTTTATAAAGATGTTTTGTAACACTGACACTGCGGTATCCGTTCTAGTGTATTCCTATTCATGAAATATATATATAGAAAAGAATTTTTAAGTTTATTGATTTTCGATTTTGGGGTATCGAATTTGAATTTTTGGTATATTTTAAAATATCGTGTTCGTAATTCGTAATAAACCACATTTTTATGAAATTCGCATTCTAATAAAATGTGAGTGTAAAATTATATATATAATTTATTTATATAAAAAAGAAGAAAGCACTGCGTTTTGGCTAAAACGCAGCACTCCCCTCTGCTAATTCAATTAGGGCTAAAAGCCCTAATTCTTTCACTCTCTCCCTCCCGTCGCTCTCTCTCTTTCTCTCGAACTCTCTCAGTCGCTCACTCTTCGCCGCTCCGCCACCATCTTCCACCGTCGCCACCGCACACGGCCGCCACCATCGCTCTGTCTCTCTCTCTCATCTCTGTTTCTCTATCTCTTTCTACCTCACTCTCTGTTTCCCCCTCTCTGTTTACTCTCTCTCACTCTCTGTTTCTCTCTCACATTCTCTCTCAGTCTCTGTCGTTCACTGTACCCTCTCCCTCTCTATCGTCTCTCTCTCTATCTCTCGCGGTCAACATTTCTTTCCGAAAGTAACCACCGCGCGCACAACCGCCAGTCCTTCTCTCTCTGTCGCGCGCAGCAACCCTACTTCTCTCCCTCTCCCATTCACGTGGTGATGCTCTGCTCTCTACCAAGAGCTTTCTGTAAGCCGCGCTGAAAACCTTAGACCGCAACCTGCAGAGACCTACAGAGCTTCAAGAAAACCCTAGGCTGTGCTGTCCTGCGATTTCTTCTATGCGCAGGTAAGAGCGATTCTCTAAACAGTAGCTCTAGGGTTTGATTCTTTTGATAATTTAGCCTAACTAATAGAGTTTGCTTCTGTTTGGAGCACTGCAGGTCTTGGACTGGACTGAGCGTACACAGAATTTAGGGCTGCAAACTGTGAAAACCCTAGGTGATGGGATTTCTGATCATTTCAATAAATTGAGTGAATTTAGGATTAAATATATGGTAAAGAATTCTGTATATATGTTAGAATGTATATTAGATTCGAATGGAATGTGTTCTTTGAAATTATATATGCGATCATTAAGGCTAAGTATATAATTTTATATGAATTAGACTGTTTGATATGAAAGAAATATGTTGGAGGATAATAAAACCTTATTGAGTTGATTTGAATAGTTTTTCTTGAAATTCGATTGAAATGTGTATGAAAATATTAGAATTTGGGGTTAGAATGGAATATTCTGCAAAATGAATGATACTATTGCATCTAATATCTTTCTTAGGTTGTTTTTGAGTTGCTAATTGCATAACAGTACGTATATTGAAGGATAGTTTAAAAATTTAGAGTTGGAACTTGAGGATCGATATAGTCTTTTTCATTATAAGTTGTCCTGCATATAAGTAATCTAAATACAATCTCCGTATTATGAAACTAGAATTTTATACCTCGAAAATGACATATGGTTTGAAACGGTTGGATGAGAATTGAAAAGCTTATGATTTTTTTTCAAAGAATTTTGCCTTGTAGAAAACAAATTATTATATGCTTGTTTTCGACTCTGAGTGGCCATTTAGGTTGAATTAGACTCGACTTTGAACATGAAAGTGATAGAACTAGATCTCAGCACTTGAGACTTGAATCACTTGGATCCGATATGTGTAGGAAAAGTTACATTAATTTCTCTGTGGCTGTGCAAATACAAATTCTGAACTGTTTTAAAAAATGATTTTAAGTGGAATTGATGTTCAATGCCTTAAGATAATATATTCGGGTTTAAATGAGGAATTTGATTTGGTTTGGTTTGGAATTGGGAGTGCACACCCTCCCTGAACAGTGAGTGGGACTCTAATCTCATGCATGAAAAGTAAAACTTGATTTTTACCGTGTTTTCAACAAAACATGCTTTTGGTATGCATTGACTCGACGTATAACTATTGGAGTGTCGTGAATTTACGTTTTTTATGACTATGCATCAATGGTTTAAAATGAAATGATATTGTGCCATTATTTGAGAACTAGATATGTTTTTTATTCTACCGTTGCATTGGTATATTGTTTTGAAATGATTTGACGAAAAGTATTGGCACACGAATTTGAAATGTTTTGATGAATTATGTGAGCTGGATGTCTACTTGTGATGAGATGATATGATGAAATGATGTTTCTTGATGGATTCCGTAGTTATGAAGGGCGTTTGTAGAGGCATGAGTTGTCCGGATACACTACTGTAGGAGGTATCTGCAAACGTCATACGGCTAATAGCTATAGGCGCGGCCGATTGAACCCACATAGGGGGAGGATGTGTGTGACGCCACTGTCTAGCACTGGGCGGGGTTCTATACACGATTATGAGCTAACCCCAGCGAACTCATGATCAACGTCAGGGTAGAGAGCAACTTTTGAACATTTTTATATAATAAAACCTCCGATGCGTCTGTTCTTGGTCATGATTGACTTTTGCCAGGATCATTTTCGGTTTGCTCTAAAAATATAATGATTTATTTTGAATGGATGCATATATGTATGATATCATGTGATTGGTTAAATGATTTCAATTTATGGAACATATCATGATTTACTGTAAAACGTGAATTATTGTTTACGAATGATCCTGTTTGACACTCCAATGGTTCACCCACACTATTTATGCTTGATATTAATCCCCTCATGCACTGAGTATCTTCCTTGATACTCACCTCTCTCTCTTCCTCCCTCAGACAGGATTATTATGATAGAGCGACGCATTAGACTCTAAAGATCTTTGGTAACGTATTGGTGGATTCGGGTATTCACGACGTTGAGATCTAAATTTAAATTGAAATATGAAATCCATATTTTCTATCGACCCTGCGAGATCTTGATATTGAGGTTCGTAGTTGGCCATGTACATTTTATGAGATGACTGTATAAATTATGGACATTTATTTGTGAAACTCTCATATTGGCTCATTATACTTAAATTGAGACACTTGTAAGCATTTAAAATTTTTAATTTGGGAATTTGTTGTACATGTGTATAAAATTTATGCCCGTCCAGTGTGACGGCTGCTCATACTCTAGTTGGGCATAACAGTAGAAGTCTGTGGTTATGACTGCTAATATTTATGATAGCCTTGCGTTGTCCTGATTATCCATTGTGGTTTAGTTGGTATTATTTGAATGTGGTTGGTTATAGTGAGGCCGGGATGACCCATTTATTTAAGTAGCAGGATGATTATTTAATATACATGTTGATTTGTACATGGGAGACCTCCGAAATATGGAGAGATTCTACCCGATTTTCTATAAAATGTAACCGGCATCCAGAACAACGAGCTACTGCTCACGACCCCGGTTCGGGGCGTGATATGTTTGACACCTATTTATAACTCCTATATTTCTTTAAACAAAATTAATTTTTAATTAAAAAATATTATAAGTGAATTTAATCAAATAAAAGTAAATTAAGGTTAGTTGAGATTTTCCGGACAAACTGATTATAATTTTGATACTCTACATGATTTATAAAAGATAAATAAAATAGTTTGAAGTAAATTTGAATTTAATTCATAAAAATCTCATTTAAGCTTCACTCACAAAATTAAACGAGTGATGATGGATTCAAACTTGGACCTTTTTGCTAACAAGTTCAACATTAGAGTTATTCATTAAAAATAAGAGAAATTTAAATTTCTAACCTTTATATTTCACATGAATTTGGTGTTTTTTTTATTCCTACTATCTGAAATTATATTTTAATTAATTTAAATATCTGTGAGAGTTTTATTTAGGTGTAACTTTTTTAATATAATTTTTATTTTATTTTAAAGTTTACTTGAGATTTAATTGAAGGATTTGGGGTCCATCCGACGATGTCAACTGTTGATTCTGATCTCTCTCTCTCTCAAGCTGGCAAGGAGGATGACGTTGATCTCTAGCCAAGTAATGTATCAAGCAAGAAGTCGGCAGAAAGTGAGATAGCAAGGGTGAGTGTAATGTCTTAGTCATGCAAGACCAGTGGTCCTTTACCCTACCTAGGATTTGAGCCTTATCATCAGAGAGATCCTTCGCACCGGGATCTACTCCCTTGTTCCTTGCCTGCTACTTGTTGTCTGTGGTGCAGAATTTTTTATTTTTTATTTTTATTTTATTTTTATTTTATTTTTTATTTTTAGCTTTACGGCATTTGTTCGTGGTAGCCGGTGCTTTCTCATCAAGATTCAATCCATGCCACTGGTTTTATTTGTTGCCTATGTTCATCGGTTTATCTTAACCAACTAAAATTTATTTAGTTTTTCTTTTTGATAATTAATTTGTTTAATATTAATTTTTTTAATAATCAATCGATATTTGAAATCATATTTTGACTAATGTGAGTCAAAAATTATCAAACTCGATTTTGAAAAAACTCTTTTAATAATATTTTTTATTTTTAAATTTTAAATTTTAACTTTGATTAAAGAATTTAAAACTCTTAATCACTAAATCAATTATCTATTGATTGTATGAGATTTTTCATATAACTAGTCTATATCTTTTTGTACTCTAATTTCATATTTAAGATTTTATAATATTTATTATGTTAAGTATTTTTGTATTATATTTTAATTTGTTTTTTAGGATATAAAAAAGTTATAAGGTTGCAGTAGAAGTTCCGAATGAACTCGATCCGAGAACTTTTGCTTATAAAATAAATGAGGCGAAGTTAAGTGTAATTACAAGACAAGCTTTATTTATGTATAAAATTGCAAAAATGTCACTTTTTAACCACGAATCTTAAAAGAGATTTTAAGGATAAAGCGAACCGGAGCCAAAGCACCGGCTAGGCCGGTTGACAAATAAGTGGAGTGGGGGCCGGGGGGGTAAGTGTCGATTCCGGGAGCAGAGGAGACAAAACCAGTACGTCCCCTTCAAAAGTCAACATCGGATTCCAAAAATCTACCCATGAACTCAAGCTCTTTATTTTATGTCACGGTTATCATGGTCTAACCTTAATTAAAAATTTATTAGTTAAAATTATAATACAAAATTACGTTTTTCTCCCTCAATGAGACGTGGACGGTTGGCCTTTTTTAATATTTGCCAAGCACGATCTAAGTGGTCCAAAAGGTCATTGAGGGTTGACGCCTGGTTAGATCTTTTCACAACTTTAGGTGCAGATAACTTTCAGTGGCGTTGCATTGACATCAAGTGGTCCTTGGCCTTTCTAGTTGGATCGATGACAATTGGCTTTAGTTTAAGGGTACTTGAGCACTAGGACTCTTCCCTTAATTAAATATAAATAATTATCACAGGGGCAAGGTCTTTGTGATGAGGCGCCTTGAATGGCAATTCCATCACCCCCCCTAAGAACAACTAAACCATCGTCGTGAAAGTAAACAATCACCTAAACTTTAATTTCAAAATTTAAAATCTATCATTTAAAAAATAAATATAAAATAATTAAAAAATAAAAATAAAAATAAAATATTATTCGAATGCATTTATAATACAAAAAATGATAATTCAACTTATTTTAATTCTCTTACACCACTTATTTCTCTTCAAAACCATCTTTTCAGTTAATTTCTTAATTGTAATATTTTTACGAATACATTGCATTTTTAGATTTTTAACGGTCTATCTCATTGTTTTACTAAATTTCCTATATTTAAACTCTCGATTTTCCTAATTAGTATATTTCTAGGTTTTCATTGCATATACCCAAACCATCTCAACCAATACTCTCGCATCTTATCTATAACTGAGTTCACTCTCAATTTAATGCGTATCTCTTCATTTATAATCATATCTTTTATAATTTTATCATATATTCACCTTAACATTTTCATCTTAGTTATAACCATTTTTTACTGTTATTGTTATTTAATGACCAAATATTTTATGTCATATAATAGTACAGGTCTTACTATCATTCTATAAAACTCCCTTTTAGAAATTGTGGCATCTTATAATCGTAAAGAACTTTAGATACTCTTTTCCATCTCATCCAACCTGCTTGGATTATATATGGGAGATTTTTTCCCTTATCAATTAGATTTCAAAAGTTTTATTTCTTATCAGGGGAGTGTGCGCTTGCCTTTTACTAATAGGAGCAACGATTGACCCCTTCCCGGTGTAGTGAGGGCAATGTCATCACAAATATAGCGAAAACTTCTGAAAGTCACAGATCGACTAGTTTATTGTCAAGAGCAATCACTTGTCGTATTGGACCATGCCCACCATTCGGAGAGATTGATCCCTAATCTTTAACCGTAAAATACCTTTTTGGGTCATGGGCTCACAAGATTGAAAACCTTTTGTAATGGACGTTTGGACTAGGTCCCATTAGTTTTCATATTAAAATTTGTTAAATTTGATAATTTTTTTATATTTATTTATGAAAGTTTTTTAATAATTTAAAAAAAAAATTATTTCTTTTGTTTTAAAATATTTTATTTTAATTCAGAAAAATCCACATAATATACTTACGATTAGATTCTCAAAAGTTTTCTTCCTTATCCAAAAGATACATTTCGTACTAAAATAGAAAGTTTAATCAAAGTGAGATTCAGTTAAGTATTACCAATTAGGAGTGAAAGTGTTCGGTTCTTTTAGTATTCGATAGTTATCGATCGGATAGAAGGGGTAGACATTTATCGAATGTACCTGCTTGTCGATCGCACTGTCCTGATCGATATGTTCATGGTTCAAAGGGGCTAGGCTTTCGGGACCATGGGTGTCTTGTTAGGTTTCAAGCACCCGGATATCGCACCAACTAGTATTTAGATCATGTCTTATCATTTGCCCCCCGACTCATGGTGTCGATTTGTAAGAGAGGTGCCGTGAGTGAAGTTCGCTTTTCGAGAAGTTAGAAGGGTATGAAAGCTAGTTGATACGTATCTCTTGAGATCATACAAATTGTCTGCAACTGATACCAAATTAAAGCGGATATGATAGAAGTCCCCCTTTTGTCTCAACCGTTTTATCTTCCACTGGTATTAATGCGTTTCACCTTTCACTAGATTCAAATCGAAATTAATGTGGTATAGGAAGGTGATGCGGTATGAACTTTTTCACTTAATTCGCACACTTTTCAGAGAAATGCTTCAACTGTTCTAAGATTTTGAAGAGACTTCTTCGTGTCTATAAATAGGGACTGTGAGATCTTATGTTACTTTAGCAAGTTTTTTCATGCCTGAAGGTTTTTTCCTTGTGAGAGTTGTTTTCCATGTGGAGTCTTCAAAAGGATGCTCCAGATTTGCAAAGCACAATAGTGTGATTTGCTTCTGTTGGTATGAGATTTCGTAAAAAATAGGGACTGTTAGTATAAGGGCTTGTCATACCATTCGTTATCCAAATGCCGTGATGGGCTTCATCAAGGTTCCCGTCAAGACCTCTGACTCGGATTGAAGAAAAGAGTATTCTTCCGAGTTGGGTGGCAAGGCATACCGGTTGTGTGTAGAGAGCTAGGTGATGGAAAAAATTTGATAATATTCTGATATATCCTCCGAATCCCTTCCCAACTGGTTTGTCCCCCCTTTCGGTAGTCCTATTGTATCAGTAGGGCTGCAGATTATCGCATATAAGTTTCACTTGCGGCTTCTGTGATTTTTGGTTCTTGGGCTTGCTATTTATTTTTTGTTGGTCTTCTTTTTACTGTTTTTGTACTCTCCGATGCTATAGAACAATCAAGACATTACAACCATTTATATATTTCTTTTGATGTAATCGGTCCAATTGAGAGACTTGTAAAGTGTAACTATTCATGTAATCGAACATGTATTTGTCATATGGAAATAAAAGAGATTTGCTCCACTTACTTGTCATCTGTTGTGCCTGTCGGGATTTCTTTCATATGTCGAACTACTTATGTGATCGACCTATTTGTGTAGAAGATGTTAGGTTTTGTTCTCACGCTCTCCGGGTTGGTAGGAGTATGTTCTGTCTGTCAATCGATACGAACTCAACTGATGGTACGAGCTCTTTCGATCAAGTTCCTCTCAAAGAATTAGATTCCTTCGAAGCGACTAAGGTTCGTTCAGGGAGATAAATCCTTTCGGTAGAATAGGGTGACTAAGGCCCGTTCAGGGAGATAAATCCCTTCGGTAGATAATTACTGACTGGGGTGGAAACGTTTGGAATCAAATGATAGAACTATCGAAAGGAAAATCGTGAGGGGTTTATTTGATAGGAGATACCTTTGTCGAAAGAGAAACGATGTGACTTACTAATAGTGGATTCACAGGTTCTCTACATTTCAGGTACTGGGCACGATTGATCGGTCCAATTTATTTAGGTGACAAGCCCCCGGGTGAACCATAGAGCGTATCTAATAGGGGTCTTCCTAGTTAAGGGCTAGCTTGGTCCAGTTGACCAGTAGCTTCCACTTTTCTCAGCACCAGATCACCTGGCTTAAACGTTCAACTTCTGACTCGTCGATTGTAGTAATGTGTCATTTATTGCTGATACGCAACCATTCGGGCGAATGCGGATTCCCGTAATTCAGGGAGTAGGTCTAAATGTTCACGCAAGGTAGATTTGTTCTATTCGGAATCATACTATGTCACTTGGAGCAAGTAGATCTAGATCTCCACTGGTATGACAGCTTCACTTCCGTATGTTAGGCTGAACAGAGTCTCTCCGGTTGCCCTTCGAGATATAGTCTTTAATTCTTGGAGGATTATTCTTTTGGTTATTTCCACGAGTCCATTAGTTTGTGGATGAGCGACCAATAAGAATCGATGGTTGATCTCTAACTTCGCGCAAAACTTTTGAAAGTTATCATTATCGAATTATTTTCCATTGTCTGTGATAAGGATGTAAGGTATGTCGAGCCAAGTGATTATGTGAGTCCATACAAATGATTGGGTGCTAGTTGCTGTTATCTGAGCCAGAGGATCGGCCTCCACCCACTTAGTAAAATAATCGATAGCCACTATAAGAAATTTTTTTATCTAGTAGTTGGTGGAAAAGGTCTGAGAATGTCCATTCCCCATTGGGTGAATGGTCTGGTCCTACTATGGGGCTAAGCTTGATGGAAGACATACGTGGAACCGAAGAAAATTGTTGACACTTGTCGAACTTTTTGACATAATCGTTTGAATCAGTTTTCATGGTCGGCCAATATACCTTTATTGTAAAGCCTTGTGGACTAGGCATTGAGCTCTCGGGTGGCTGCCGTATATCCCTTCTTGGATCTCCCGAAGAATATAATTTTTCTCTTCTGAGGTCAGACATTTCAAGTAGAGATGAGTGAAAGACTTTCGGTACAGTCTTCCATCAATGATTGCATAATGAGCGGCATTTCGCTTTAGTTTAGCTACCTCCAGCAACGAGTCAGGCAGTCAGTTGTCTCTCAAGTATGTTTCGATTTGGTCTTTCCAACTAGGAGGTTAGTCCGTTTCTAGGACCCTTTTAGGCTTATCGATGCTGGGGTATGACAAACTTTCAATATAAACTGTTCGACTAAAGACAACTGAATTTGACTTGGCCAACTTGAAAAGTGTATCGGCTCTCACGTTTTCTGAGCAAAGGATTTGTTGGATGTTAACTCTATTTAGTCTTGTTATCGTCTCGCGTAATTTACTTCGATATTTGGCCATAATTTGATCTTTTGTCTCATAGACCCCTTTGATCTACTTAACTACCAGTTAATTATCAATTAATATTCGGATGCTTTGAGCTCCCATATTGACTACGATTCGAAGTCCTGTTAGCAAGGTTTCGTACTCCGTTTGGTTATTGATAGCTCTGAAATCAAAATGGAAGGCATATTCTGCTTTGAAATAATTCGAACCCATCAGTATGAGCCTGATGCCACTACCCGAAGAGTTTGAGGATCCATCAAGGTGTATGGTATAGTCTGGCAATGACCATTCGTTAGGACTATTGGTGAACTCAGGTGTATCTGCAACCGGGAGGGTATATTCGATAATGAAGTCGACCAAGACTTGGCTTTTGATTGTAAGTCGAGGTTGATATTGGATATCAAATTCACCAATTTGACACCCCATTTGATTAAACAGCCAGAAGTGTCTCTCTTCTAGAAGATTTGTTTCAACGGCCGGTCGGTAAGCACAACAACGGTATGAATTTGAAAGTATGGTCGAAGTCGTCTGACCGAAATGACCAGTGCCTATGCTATCTTCTCGATTGGTCGATAATTGATTTTGGGTTCTTTGAGTATTCGGTTGATGTAACATATTGGGTTCTAAACAGTTGAATCCTGCCTTATAAGAATAGAATAAAGTTTCCGATCGGAAATAGAGAGATAAAAGTAAAATTTCTCACCAGGAATCAGTTGGGAGAGTAGTGGAGAAGTCATAAAGTACTCTTTAAGCTGTATAAAGGCTGTTAGGCACTCTGGTGTCCATGCGAACTGTTGGAATCTCTTTAGAGCGTCGAAAATAGATTTGTATTTTTTTATGACTTTTGACTTAAATCGGTTTAGAGGTGCTATTCGACTGGTAAGGCGCTGCACCTTTTTCAATGTTTGAGGTAACAACATGTCCAAGATAGCCTGTATTTTCTTGAGATTTGTCTCAATCCCGCGATTGGTGATCATAAAACCCAAGAATTTGTCCAACGTGATACCAAAAGTACACTTGGCAGGATTTAGACGCATGTTGTAGCATTCGAGCGTCTAAAATGTTTTCTAAAAAATCAGCAACATGAGTTTTAACATTGATGCTTTTTACAAATATATCATTTACGTATGCTTCTACGTTTCGGCCAAACTGATTTTTAAAGATTTTGTTAACCAATAGTTGGAAGGTCGCTCCCGCATTTTTAGACTGAAAGGTATGATTCGGTAATAGTATGTACCAAACTTAGTGATAAAACTCGTCTTCTCTTCGTTTTCGGGTGCCATTAATATTTGATTGTATCCCGAGTAGGTATCCATAAAACTTAAAAGTTGATGGTCTGAAAATCGTCCACTAATTTGTTGATATTCGGGAGAAGATAACTGTTTTTGGGATATGCTTTGTTGAAATCCGTGAAATGTATATACATCCTCCATTTATCATTGGTCTTTTTCACCAGAACCACGTTAGCTAATTATTCGGGATACTTGATTTCACGAATGAACCCGTTGTTCAGTAGCTTTTAGAACTCTCTCGAATGGCTCGTTGGCATTCGAGAGTGAATACTCTCTTATTCTGTTTAACCAGCTTGTAGTCGACGTTTACGGTTAACTTGTGAACGATAACTGACGGATTGATGCCAAACATGTTCTCAAGGGACCAAGCGAAAATTTTGGATTGCCGTTACAGGCAGCTGGTAATAGCTTCTCATAGGGACACAGACAGGCTAGCCCCAATCCTAACAATTTGATTGGGATCATTGGTCAGAGGGATCTCGATTAGCTCTTCTCCTAGTTCTGGTTTATTCATTGGTTCGATGCTGCCTCTAAGCTCTAGGGTGTTAGTTAGAAAGCTTCTCTGCCCATCTCTATCAGTGAAAAGAGCGTAAGGATCGGGATCGCTACAGATAATAGCGATCTCTTTCGATATTCTAAACTTTATCTTCATGTGTTTGGTGCTAGACAGTACTTCCAGTTCGTCCAGACTCGGTCAGCCAAGGATAACGTTATTCAGTGAAAACAGTTTCACCATATGGAAAGTAGTTTTGACAGTCACGTGGTTAGGGAGAGTTCTTAAAGTCATAGTAAGGGGAATGGTTCCTTCTGGATAGATGCATTCGTCGGATAATCTCTTGAGGGATTCTGTTGGAGGCTGAAGGTATGAGAAATTGAAGCTCATTCGATTGAAAGTGTTCCAAGTAAGGATATTACAATTCGCGTCTTGGTCGATGAGGACCCTTTTTACTGTACGAGACTCCATTTTGATGGTAATGACTAGAGGATTGGGTCGACCCTGATTAGATCATCGTCTTTGAATCTGATGATTGGTCATTTTCTCTTGACTGCAACCATGTTTTGTTTAGTTACAGAAAGTTAGTGAGAAAGACTGATGATTAGTCTAGTTTCTCACAGACGGTGTCAATCTATTGGAGATGAGTTTTGATTCCACAGATCCAACTCCTTTTGACTTGAATGGGTGCTCAATGAGGTGGTTTGAAATCTGCAAAAGACCACCGGAGGGTGTTCCATCAGAGGAGGCTCTAACACTCAAGTCAGAAAGAGCAGTTTTCGAAAGGATAAACAGATAGAGAGGAAGGGAGGACGGATCTTCCTGTGACTTTTGTGTGTTCTGTGTTGAGTTCAGATGACTTACCTGACTTGATGTATCGAGAGTTTTTATATAATATCCCGCTAGAATCGTATGATCTCGGGACGTTATAGCGCTAGTTTTCTTGTGAGGCAATTCAAGGATTCCTGATCCTAAGCGTCAAACATTTGAAATTGTTATCATTTATAAAATTGAATTAAACGGGGAGATTTTTTTCCTTATCGATTAGATTCTCAAGAAATTCATTCTTTATTCAAGAAATAAGTTTCGTACTAAAATAGGAACTTAATCAAGGTGAGATTTAGTTGATAATTATCAATTGGGAGTGGAAGTGTTCGGTTCCTTTAGTATTCGATAGTCATCGGTCGGATGGAAGGGATAGACGTTTATCAAATGTACCTACTTGTCGGTTGCGCTAGCCGGATTGATATGTTCGTGGTTCAAAGGGCTAGACCCTTC
This sequence comes from Dillenia turbinata, assembly GCA_037126225.1. NCBI lineage: Eukaryota > Viridiplantae > Streptophyta > Magnoliopsida > Dilleniales > Dilleniaceae > Dillenia > Dillenia turbinata. The sequence continues at coordinate 25,061,168 of JBAMMX010000019.1, forward strand.
GGGATCATGGGTGTCTTGTCGGGTTTCAGGCACTCGGATACCGCATTGATTGGTATTTGGATCATGTCTCAACAGGATGGATAAAAACAAGATCATATGACGGTATACTTCAGATTGGAACACAAACCAGCCTTGTACATTGACGACAATCAATTACGAAATTTGAGAATGAAAATAATTATATTAAGAGAATTCCCCTTAAATTAAATTTAATAATATTTGAATTTAATTAATCAAAATATAATTTTGAATATCAATTGATTCTTAAAAAAAAATAAATTTTTTACAAATTAAAGTAAAAATAATAAAAATAGGTAATGCTTTGTTCCTCAGGACATGTAAAATATTTTCATTTTTACTCTTTTTTCTCTAATTTGATGCGATTAATTGTATATCTTTGTATAAAAAAGGGTACTGCTTTTGTTGGAGTTGGTCGAGCAGAGAGGTAATAATGGGAGGAACCAAACCAAAGCACGCAGCATTGTTGTTGGCGGTCAATCAAGTCCAGAATTTAGGTTTTCTCACGACCACAAAATTCAAATTTTCCAAGGACAGCTCAACCAGGTGTTTAATGTAAGTACTGACACTAGCAAGAGTGTGAATGCTTGTGGGACACCGGGGGAAAACCATAGCCATAGGTTTGAAAGTACATTAAACAACCCATCTCTTCTCGAACCATGAAAGACATTCCAACACAACTGATTATAGTTGTACTTATTTAGTTTTTACTTTTGTTTTTTTGGGTTGGTGGAGTGTTATATTCATTACAGATAGGCGGAAATTACAACTCACATGTGGTGAAAATTAAAAATTGTTGTTTTTACCAATAATTTTGAAATCATTCAGTGATTTAATATTAAAATATATATTTTAAAGATTTAATCTTATGTATCAATAAAAAAAATATATATAAAGAGTTTTATCATTTAAATACTTAATTCGATTCAAATCGAATTTAATTAATTTGAATGTAATTATTAGATACTGATAATTTATTAAAAAAAAAGATTGGAGATGTCAATACTGAGTTTATATGTTTTAATCTCATGTTTAAATAGTTTTAAATTAATTAAAATATTTTTGAGATCAAATAATAGATATTTTAAATATATTAAAATAAATTATTACATAAAAATTTTAAAATATAAGATAATCATTAATCACATCAATCTGATCTTTTGTGCAATCAATGATATTACCCATTTGAAATTCCATTTCTCAAATCATCCTTCTAGGATTTTGATAACTAGGTGACAGATCCAAAGGGGGGACAAATCAAAAGGAGAGAAGAAAATGAAACCATGTGAATGTCATGTGAAAATGTTCCCAATTTATTTATCACAAATTATCTCTTGTCATCAAAGCAATTATGGTGCAAAAGGCAAAAATTAATCTCTCTCCTACTTCTTATCATCACAACCATTCATTCTTTTACCAATGATCTTGCTTTTATTCATTGACCATATGCATCACAATATTTGAAATCAATGTCCCATCTCCCTTCATTGAAGCCTGAAAATTTGGGATATTTATTTGGAGGATCAATGTAATTTCTCCTAACTTGTTTGGAAACACTTCTTTTCTCCCCCGCTCAAAAAAAAAAAAAAAAACCTGATGGTTTAAAATGCTCGTAAAAATCTACAAAAATGGGAGTGATTGGCGAATTTTCAAAGGCCCCCTTCCTCTATTTTATTTCATGAATAAAATAATATTGTCGAGGAATATTTTTATATTATTTAAACTTATTTTAATTATTCTAATGCATTTTAGGTTTGAAAATAAATAATTTATGCAAAAAAAATACTTATTTATCATGAACACTTCTTCATCAAATTAAAAAAAAAAAAAAGCACCATTCAAACTTGACTGACAATTTGTTAAATTATAGCATAACAATTGTTACTTTTATTTTGCAAATTATTAAAACTATGTACTTAATATTATTGAATTTTCAATAAGTTTGAATCCAAAGACCAACCCAAGCATAAGTTCATCATCAAACCCAAATTGACATCTTAAAATAGAAAAATAACCTAAGATTTTAAAATTAAGCTATTGTGTCATGTTAAGTCTTAGGAGGGAAATAATGTGTTCAAAACATGCAGAAACAAACCTTAATGATTGGTCCATTTGGGGTTCATGATGAAGCTAAAAGGAGAGAGAAAATAGTAATAAATTATAAATAAAAAAATAAAAAGGTGGGATGGATGGGACACACAAGTTGTCTGTTTGTGGGGGGTGGACATCAAGGGTGGTGCTTCAAGGATTGTTCATTTAATTGACCAAAGCCAATAATGCTATGCTCACCCAATTCATGTGAACTTGGAGGGGGAAGAGTCTGGTTTGGTTTGTGTCCATGTCCACGTTCTTTGCATGAAAACTATTTGGCCATTAATGAGCATAAAATGTTTATTAAATATGGTTTGGTTGATGTAGGGATGTAATTGCTGGTTTGTCCGATAGGTTAAGGGGGAAAATTTAAGATTTCCTACATATAAGTATGCAGTGTTTAAAAATAATTTTTTAATTATTTTTATTTATAATTTAATATGTATGACTTTTAGTATCATGTTTTAGCCCTTTGTAGAATTTCAAGATAGCCATTTTGCTAAGAGTTGAAAAAACGACTCTCATTCGATCATTTGTATAACCATTTTCTCTTAATATTTGAATAAAAAATATCACAAGGGAGATTAATGTGCTTCTCTCCTATCTTATCTCTTTTTCGTGGGGTGGGAGAGAAAGATGTTATTATTGCTAATTTGCCCGAGAGAAAGATCTTCTCTTCTGCACATTAGTGTGTATGGATTCGAACCTTATAATATTTTAATTATTTTTATTTTTAATTTAATTTTTATTTGATTTTTAGTACTACATTTTTGCCGCTAACCAAATTTGAAGACAGCCACTTTGTTGTAATCATTTTCTCCTAATATTTTGATAAAAATTTCTGAGGGGAGATTAATACGCTTTTCTCTCACCTTATCTTTTTTAGGTAGGGTGGGAGGGAGGAACAAAAATGTTATCAAACAATGGTTTGCTTGAGAGGTTAAGGGGAAGACTTAAGATCATTTGCACATAAGTGTGCATGGGTTCGAATCTTATAACAAGCCCAATGTAGTTTTTATATAATATTTTAATTATTTTTATTTCTAATTTAATTTTTAATTTGAAGACATCCATTTTGCCAAGAGCTGAAAAACGACTCTCATTTGTTCATTCATATAACCATTTTCTCTTAATATTTTGACAAAAAATTCCTGAGGGGAGATTAATATGCCTCTTTCCCACCCTTATCTTTTTTTGGTCGGGTGGGAGGGAGGGAGAGAAAGATGTTATCGATTGTTGGTTTGGCCGAGAGGTTAAGGAGCAAGACTTAAGATCTTGTGCACACACATGGGTTTGAACCCCACAGCCAGAACAATGTAGTGTTTATATAATTTTTTAATTATTTTTTTATTTCTAATTTAATTTTTATTTGATTTTTAGTACTGTATTTTTGCCATTTATGAATTTGAAAACAACTACTTTGCCTAGAACTAAAAAACAACTCTCATTTATTCATTCATGAAACCATTTTTTGTTAATATTTCAATCAAAAATTTCTAAGGGGAGACTAAATGCTTCTCTCCTACTCTTATTTTTCTTTGGTCAGATGGGAGGAGGGGAGAGAATGATGTTATTGATTGTTGGTTTGCCAGAGAGGTCAAGGGAGAAGATTTAAGATCTTCTGCACATAATAGGTTCGGACCCCATAGCCAACACAATGTAGTGTTTATATAATTTTTATTTTTAATTTAATTTTTATTTGATTTTTAGTACTACATTTTTGCCATTTACAGAATTTGAAGACAACCATTTTGCCGAGAATTAAAAAACGACTTCATTCGTGTAATCATTTTCTAATATTTCAATAAAAAATTTCTGAGAGGGGATTAATATGCTTCTCTCCCTCTTTTATCTTTTTATTTTTCTTTTCTTTTGGTTCAGGTGGAAGGGAGGGAGAGAAAGATGTTATTGATCGTTGGATTGCCCAAGAGGTTATGGGGGAAGACATAAGATCTTCTAGTATTTATATAATTTTTTTAATTATTTTTATTCTAATTTAATATTTATTTGATTTTTACTTTGACGTTTTTGTGATTTATCGAATTTAAAAATAGCTATTTTGCAAAGAATTAAAATACGACTCACATTCATTCATTCATGTGACCATTTTCTCTTGATATTTCGATAAATAATATGAGGGGAGATTAATATGCTTCTCTCATACCCTTATCCTTTTTTTTTTTTTTGGGTGGGGAAAGAGTAGGAGAAAATATTTCTTTTTTTCTTTTCTTTTATGGGGCTGGCGGCCCAAAAATAGAGGAGAAATAGGAACCAAAACAAAGGCCCAAAGATGCAAGCCCAAAGCTAACACATAAGCAGCAGAGCTATGAAACAATTTTGAAGAGATTGTCCCCTCATGACAGTTCTAGTCTCTCTATTTTTATTATTTCTTTTCTAATTTGATCCGATTTGATTATATTTTTTTGTATTAAAAAAAAAAATTGAGGAGATAAGTTTGGAGTAACTTTCCAACATTAACAATGCCGAGGAGGAGACTGCAAAATGCCGCAACCTGGGGGCGTCGCTGGATCTTAATAGACAAGCTAGCTGACACATTGGTTTGCCTCTCTTAACACATAAGGCACTTTACATTGCCTTTTTTTTTGGGGGGGGGGACCTTCTAGGATTTTTTTTTTTTTTAATCATTTCCTATGGATAACCAATTTCACCACATTTTCAATATGATATGAAAATTGATAGGGTATAAATTAGTGTAATATTTACAATTGATTTTGTTTTATTTTTGAATAAATATTACACTAATTAGTATATTTTATTATATTTTATGTGCTATGAATAATAGAGGAGTCATGAAAAAAAAGAAAGAAAAATAAGACAAATTTGAAAGCATGAAAAATTTACAAATATTTAGATATTCCTAAATATTTGAGAACAAAAATTTTAAAAATTTCAAACTCCTTATAATTTATTATTTAGTAGTTATTTAAAATTTAAGAATTTTTTTTTTAAAATTAGGTTAACTCATTTCTATATACAGAGATTATATTGTATAATTAGGAGAGCCTAAGGGAGAGAGAAGAGAGCGCAAGGTAGAGAGGAGAGTCCCAAAAGGGGCAGCAGCCCCTGCATTCCTGGAGCCCCAACACTATTCTTCCCAGCAGCCGACGGATGTCATTCTCATGATTTCTGTCCAGCAACTATTTCTATAGCAATAATAGTTTTTTTAGTGAGTATTTCTTTTTCTGATGTTCTCTTTTTTATTTTATTTTTTAATTAAAAGGTATTAAAATTTTGATGATTGATGATTATGAGATTTAATTGAATTTATTAAATCAATATCTTATAGGTATTTATTTGATTCCCATATTTCATGGATCATGATTTTCTAGGGTTTATTAAATAGTGGCCAATATTTAATAGTTTTAAAATAATCTACAACTAATTAAAACGACAAATCCGTAATTATTTGTTAGTTTTAATGAAATGATAAATAACATTCATATCATGGAATTAAATAATCTAATTTAAATGAACCTATCGTGTGTTTGTTAATTAGAATTGAGTCTCTCTAAATCTTACTGCTGTAGGGACTTTCAATTCTAAGAGTTTATTTAGAGTTGACTCTCAATTAGGGAAATAATTAACGAATTTTTCTTAATTATCGACGAAGTAAGGAGAGATTGGTCGTTGGGCTTTTGTCGACGACTATAACCAATTTATTTATGGGTGTTGAAATCTTTAGATAGATCAATGATCAATCACATGAAATCAAGGTGGATATAATTCCTTTCACTAGAAAAATTGATTTCACCTTAATTTTTATTCTTTTATTTTTGAGTTCTTTATTTTTAATTAATTAGTTTAGTTAATTTTCCAACCCCCATATTTTTTTTATTTTATTTTATTTTCCTTAAAAGAAATAAATCTATCGTTTTATATGGATTCGACCCTGCTTACCCTAGACTCGTCTTTCGTAAAGTAGATAATTTATTTTTGTTGGTTTGACACCCACAAAAAATATAGTAAAATACTAAAATATATATTCTATCGTTAGTCTGATTGGATATACACTGATATTATTTGCAATCGAAAATTTAATAAGAAAAATGACTTAAATTCAATATATTATAATTTTTAATATAATTATGTTAAAAAATTTAATATATTTTTATTAATCAATAAAACTATATAAAATTAAAATTTGTTATTTTTTTGGGTTACATCACGATTTGAACTCGGAATCACTGGATTGGGAGAGAGTTTTGATCACTAGGTTGTCCCTTAGGGGACTTAAAATTTGTTATTTCTTTTTTTTTGGGTGCCCTTACCTAGTATCCGAAATTTCAATCCGACTAATTTAGGCCGAGCCGCTATCGGGTTGGAAGCGATTCTCCCAACATCATTTTTGTTACTATTAAAAATTGAATTCAAACGCTTGACGTGAGATTTTAATATTTTTTTTACTAGACTAACGAAACTTTGGTTAAAAAAAAGAATTGTTATTTCTTTTTTTTTTTTGGTTCTTGGTTTGGTCAAACCATATTGAGTTTCGACTATCAACGACCTATTGTCGCACTCTTTATGGGGAGAGATCTCCTGATATCGATTTTTATATTTTTATGATAGTTCAAATTTTTAATCATGATTAAATAACTGAAATTCTCTTTCAACTACACTACACGAATTGTTATTTCAAAGATTCATCTCAAGAGAAATTCCATTCGCTGGCCTTGAGGCCCACTAAAGTGGGCCCGCTCAAACTAGCCCGGTGCCTTTGCCTGCGGCATAAGAAAAGAAAGTCTTTATTCACGAACACCCCGTCTGTCTCTCGCTCATCGGTGTCTCGCTCTCTTGATTTCCGGCCCTTCATCTTCTTACAAGGTACTATCGTTTATCACGATCTCTACTTCAAAATTCACTTCCAATCCTCGATAATACCCATTTGATTTTCCTCCAGATATCGATTGTCCTTCAGATATCGATTGTTTGTGTTCTAAGGTTTCCATTTTGATTAAATTGCTATCTTGGGTTTTCAATTTCTTAGTAGTTTTCTTCATTTCTAATCTGGGTCCGTGTCATTATTTATTTATTTATTTTTTCAATTGCAACCTAGGGTTCTTTGATAATATGAACCTTGACACTAGTGGTCTCGAATCAACTGCACCGCTTTTCGGTGCGAACACTGTGCTTTTCGATGGGTTTAAGGATGTTCTGTCTTTTGATGTTCCAAAGACTAATGACGTAAGCTTTGTGATTGTTCTCGATTTTCACTGTTGAATAAGAATTCCCTTTTTTAAGGTTTAAGGCTTGGAGGATTGGGTTTAAGGTTTTGTTGTTTGCTTTGTTTTGTTTACAGTTTGATGGGTTTCAGAAAGAAGCTATACAAATGTTGAAGCCTGCAAAAGGAACAACAACTCTTGCTTTCATATTTAAGGAAGGTGTCATTGTTGCTGCTGATTCTCGAGCTAGCATGGGAGGATATATTTGTATGTTCCTTTTTCTTTGTCTCACTGATTGCAATATTCAGACTTTTAATATGTCAAAGTACAGTCTAAATGTTCCGAATCCCTAATGTGAAGAAAAATGCTAAACATACAAAAACACAACCATTGAATTAATGGATAATTTCATAGGTCAAAGCTTGTATAATGCACTGTGTCCTGTGCGTGAAGAATGAATATGTACCACATTTGTTTCTCTATTTTGGTGACTGAGTGGTCGTAGGTTCGAAAGCTACTGGGGGAGATTTGATTCATTCTGAAATCTTTGTTTAAGAATGATTATTTTTTTTGGTACATATAGTATTATTCAGTTTTCTAACAAGTTGTTATGAGCTATATAAATTTGTCTGTCCCATTTGGGTTTATTTAATGTTATATTAAATAGAAATTAGGGTATTGTGCTTCAATACCTCCCCTAGAGCTCTGTCAAACTTTTTGAAGTGCCTTCAACCTGTATGCTATCAATTTATCTTACTTTTAACTTCTACTGACAAATTGATCTTCCGATTGTACATATCCTTGCCACTTTTGTTTGCAAAATGGAGCATGATATTTGGTGTTACCATCTTTTGCAAGTTCCTTTAGAACTGTATTATAAGGTTTACTTGTTTTGTTTCTTGCACATAATGTCTTAGTGCCACACGTCACGTATGGCTGGCATATTTCATGGGTTTTTGCTTAACTTTTAAGTGGATTGGGAGGATGGTCTCTTCATCTTTACATCTTGTGGGAGGCTTCCTTTTGCTAGGCTTAGACATCTTGGATGGTGTATGGTTGGCATCATAAATGTATTTGTGTGCATGCACCAGAAGTTTAGAGATGTTTTGCTTGTCTTTTTTCAATGCCAGACCATCTATCGCGAACATTTAAGTTTTATCAGTAATAAGTTGACATGAATCTTTGAAGTTTGTGGTAAGCAGAAAGCTTTATCGTGGAGTCCACAGTGATGGTTTTTAGGGTCTTTGAGTCTCTTTTAATCTTTTGGCACTCTCATCTTTCCATGGTTCTTGAACCTTCAAGTATGTTGATGGATATAATGTTCTCTTAGAAACTCATATGACTTCCAAAGGTCTACATTCTTACTATTTTGGCCTTGTATATTTAGGAAAATGTACCCTTTTCAAGTACATAACTTCCTATTATTTATAAATATGTTTTCCTAATGTTAAATGCTTTAAGATGAATGTTCTGGCCCCGATTGGGAATGTTGAGGCTAGCTCGGTTGAGGTTGGATGTGACTTTTCAATGCAAAAAATTACCTATGTAATGATAATTTAAATTCATTTCATTGGAGAATTTGATTTCCACTCGTAAAATTTCTTAGTTTTTTACTTTTTAGTTGAAAAATATTTCATTTGGAATAAGACAAAATAAGCTCCTGAGGCTCAAGTGATCCTACCCAAGCAGAGAATAAAACCTATGTTAATTTTCGCCAGCTATTGGTCTTTTTAATCAGTGGAGTGGTCTGTACAAGTAGAATCGTATTGAAAGTTTGCAGCACTTTGCATCGCATTCCTTCATCTAAAAGTTTTATACCTTTTTTCCCCAAAACAGGTTGCAATGTTTGGTATTTTGATGGTTGTGATAACTTGAAAACATATCTTGAAGGATGATGGTTATGCTAATGCTTCATGTCATGTTTGCTTCATTTAGTCCTTGTCCATCAATGGCAATAGCTGACGGTTTCTGATATTTGTCAAATTTGTAGCTTCACAGTCTGTGAAAAAAATCATTGAGATCAATCCCTACATGCTTGGCACCATGGCTGGAGGAGCAGCTGACTGCCAGTTTTGGCACAGAAATTTGGGGATTAAGGTAAAGTAACTAAAATTTAGAATTATTGGATGCAGCTAGGGGTGTATTTGAGTCGAGTTGATTCCGATTATCTCTATTCTCGAACTCGAACTCGATTTTTTTTTTTTAACCCGACTCTAACTCGATGACTAGTAAATAATAGGAATCGAACTTGACTCAATTGTACAATGAAACTGCTCGAACTCGAGTCAAAAACTCGATTATTATATAATATATTAATTATTAATATATTTTATTTTATTTTTATATTATAATTATATATATAAATATATAATATATATTAATATATGCTATCAAGCTATTCGATTAGTTTTCGAGTCTAAAAGTCTATTACTCGAACTTGACTCGAGTTCGGTCAAAATTGAGTCGAGTTGAGCCGTTGATCGACTGGCTCGCGAGTGGCTCAAACTCGACTCGGTTCACATAACAGCCCTAGATGCAGCCCATTCATGTTGCTGATTTCTGTTACCATGCAAAAGTGATAACTTTAGCCATTCAAATGAAGCAGCACAGTGCATCTAAATCCCATTATTGTGGGATCTGACGGTCAAGGCCATAGTTACCACAACTGCTCTGCCCCATTGTGATTTGTCATCCACATCATGTGATGCAAAACATGGCAGAATAGTAAGCTAAATCACTAGAATTGGAATAGGTTTGAAAAGTTAACAAAATACAAACCATATAAACAAAAATAATATTTTTTTAATCCAATGAGAAATTATGCTATTTAGAATTTGTTTTTATTTTATATATTTGTTTAGTTTTAATTAAAATTAAAATTTATTTTGGATATACTTATTGGTTGAATCATACATTAAAACAGGTGAATTACTTGAGTAAAAGTAGACTATTGATAGAAATAGTATTTGTACCCACCTATACCTACCACTGAGGTATAATGTACTAGGAAACATTATGTGTTACATTCTTGTACCTGCACCTCGTACAATAACGAACTAAAATCTAGATAACATTGGTCAAGGCTTGCCTGTTTAAGGTTTGTTTCATAATTTAACTCTGTGACCTATTAATCACAATGGAGCAACCTTTCCTCTGCACTCAGGTCCAGAGCCAGTAAATATCCATTTCAGTTTTATCCTCATGCACTTAATATGGTCCTTCACTAGATTCAATGAAAGAAGCTTTAGGCATCCTATGGCCTTTTCTCTTTCTTACTTTCATTATTCATACAATGACTTGTTTACCACAAAATCAATCTGAAATCCTGGACTTGAAGAATCTAGGAAATGTCTTAGTACAGAAGGATCTTGATATCTTGTTCTCCACTAAGAGGCTTCTTTCTTTCTTTCCTTTTTTTTTTTTTAATTATTTTGTCTGATGCTGTTAATATTTCTGCATGCATTTAAATCTTGTAGTGCCGACTACATGAACTAGCAAACAAGCAAAGAATATCAGTTACAGGTGCTTCAAAGCTACTAGCTAATATTCTATACTCCTATCGTGGAATGGGCTTGTCCGTTGGGACCATGATTGCTGGTTGGGATGAGACGGTGATGAAATCATTGAAATTTAACATTCCATGTTCTTTCATTGGATCCACTTAAATAATCTGCTGCTATTTGCTTTGGTCATTTAGGGGCCTGGATTGTATTACGTGGATAGTGAAGGAGGGAGGCTAAAGGGAACACGTTTCTCTGTGGGGTCTGGATCACCCTATGCTTATGGTGTATTGGATAATGGGTATGTGTTTTTATCTTCTGAATCTGATGTTTGTGGATCCTCTTTTTATAGGAAAATGGAAGTTCATTAGCAAAGAAAGTACCAAGGCTGTGCATACAACCAAATTAAAGCATTCAAGCATCTACAAACTCAACAAATCTTCACAGTGAGATTTGAAACCCACACCCCCCTCAATTTCTTTTTTACATCAAATGGTTACCAGCAAACCATCAACAAAGTTTGTTGAGGGTTTAGCAACCCCTTAAAAAGTTCTCTTTCTATATTCCCCCAAACCAACCAAAAAATGGTCAGAAAGACCTTTCTTTCTGTACAAAGACCCCAGCCACTTCAAGCCCAGAGCTTGCTCTCCACCAATTAGCAACACCCAATTAATGCAGATAATAAAGTAAAATTTTTCCCACACCCGTTGGCAAGAATAGTGGAGAAGTGGATGATCAATAAACTAAGCTTTTTTTTTTTTGGGGGGGAGGGGGGAGCATACCCACCACTAGCCCTCTTCTCTGTAAGTTGTCCTAGGTTAGAATCATTGTGCATGTGGCCTCCTTGGCAAAAAAAGCTATGTAGGAGGAGAAGTTGATTTTAATCTCTCTTTCTTGGGAAGGAAATTCTGCCACTAGCAGCACTTTCTGTTGGACATAATTGTAGAAATATCTCATGCTAGGCCCTGCTGAAGCAGAGTATTCACCCTTGCTTTTTCCAACTAGCCTAAAATGCTGGAAGTTACCAATCATTAGCCAGTTATGTGCGAATCTTGAGAGTCAACCATCTACTATTTCTACTTTTCATTATTTTGGTCTATTTTCTCGAGTTTGGCTACTTCATAATGTCAATACTTAATATTTCAATATATTTTATGAATTTTTTCTAATGCCACATGTTGGTAAGATTTTTATTAGAAGACTGTTGAGAAAATTTTCAACAGGTTTAGGCAATTGTGGAAGTCAAGTCATTCTCCTTCCAATGTGGAATCAAATGTTGCTTTCTTACTGAGATAAAGAATGCCAGTTAGGTTGACCAGAATTTACTAAGCATTTGGATTACTAGAAGTTCTTTATTTAGTGAACCACTCTTCTATGGTTTTTAATTTTATTTCAAATAGATGTTATTTTCTCTTAAAATCAGTTTTTGCATGTATTGCTCTGATTTCCATGGGGAAAGCAACCTTTTTAAGTTTGTGAACTATTTATAAAATGGATTCTATGCAATATGTTATCATGTGTAATTCTCTCTCTCTCTCACTTATAATTATCAACTATTAACTATTTGAAAATTCTTAGTTCATGGTTGTCTTAACCATTAGGCAGTGAGATTTTATGTCTTAGTTGAAGCAGCTATGCATGTCTGGCCAAATGAGTTATGGGCTGGTAGTGAAGTTGAATTGGAGAGTGTGATGTAGAACTAGGTCTGAAAAACATTTCTAATTGAGTCCACTGTTGATTGGAGGGACATGGAGGGTTTAGCATGGTTTCTACTGCTGCCAATCAGCCAATGTGGGATGTTCACAATCTTGTCATTTTTCCTGAATGAACTCCATTTATGTGTACAAAAGCTTTATCTTAAAATTGAGATGCATTTTAAACATATGTTTTGCTTTGTTTACCATGATAAGATTGTGTCTGCTTAGAGGCATTTATGAGAAGTTTACTGTTCAGGGAACTTGGAGCTCAGACAGGGAGAATGTTAAATGTGTAGGAGCATCATTGGTCCAAACTTGTAATCCTGTAAATCTGTATCTAGATCACTGAAGGTATATTAGCAGTATCTGTCACACTTCTCATGTATCTGGCGCCTGTTATTTAACAATCTTTTAATGCATTAAAATCTTTTGAAAACTTGTGTGAGATGCCCATCTTGATCGTCCACAACCCACGCGCACTCAACCCCTGTAAAACTGTGGGCATTTTTTATGTTTCAGCTCGGTATTTTAGATATTTATTCTTGCTGTTCTGGTGGTTCCTACTTTATAGGTATCGTTATGATTTGTCGGTTCAAGAAGCTGCCGAACTGGCAAGACGATCCATCTATCATGCAACATTCCGAGATGGAGCAAGTGGTGGTGTTGCAAGTGGTGAGTATGCTCTCTCCCTCCTGTTGAATTCGTGTGTGAGCACCTCAGGCTAACCTCTGATTTTCATCAGTTTATTATGTCGGTCCGAGTGGATGGAAGAAATTATCTGGTGATGATGTTGGCGAACTCCACTATAATTACTACCCGGTTCTTCCGAGTACAGTGGAACAGGAAATGACGGAGTCTTGAGCAGCATTGGCATGCTAGAAACAATCTAGACCAGATTGGAATCTTTGACCCTTGGCGGGATAAAACATATGTCGGGTTTCCCACGATGGTGCCTAAAAGGAGTTTCTTTGTTTCATGTACTTGGGATCTGTCTGCAAAATGGTATTCTGTCAGACCTGTTACTAAATTGATGCCTCACATTCTCGCCTTTCTGGCAGTGCAGCTTCCCAAAAATTGATTTCGTAGGCGTAAAATTGTCAGCACGGTTGTCCTTAATTAGCAAATTTGTTGCCATGGCTTCATGCTCTCGCCCGTGCGGAAGCTATGCTTTCATGTTGGAAACCGCTCTCTCTCACTCTTTTGACTGTTCAGTCTGTACTGGGATCAGACCTAGTTAAAATGCAGCTGGTTTAAATGGCATTTCCTAATTGGGTTTTGAAGCTATAAGGTGATAACTGCGAAACTGGTGCATGTGATGGCCACCAAAAATTATTTGGTGGGATGGGTGTGTCATCCTCACGCGCAATAAAACAAAATAAATAAACTGTAATATGGATTTTTTTTTTTGGGGGTAATATAAACCATAATATGGATATGCTGATATTACCAGAGAAAAAGGGGGAAGGACCACATGAGCCCGTTCCACCAGATGATTTCTCGATGGGCACAATCTGCAAAGCCGTTCATGCAATGTTGCAATCACTTCATTGATCAACTGTTCTGGTAGACCCCTCGCCCCTTTTTTGGCGTCCCGGGGGGGTTGGTTGTTCTGGAAAACACACAGGGCCGATTGGAACGGTATGCTTGGGCTACTGCTGCATTTATTTATCTTACGCTGGCTAGCCCATTTATGTGAAGTAAGTTGTCCTAGATGGGGTCCCCTCCCGCGTCCTTTTCACTTCCAGCTCTGGAAGAGGTGTGTGGGCACAACCTGGGAGCCTGGAAGGCGGCATGGGGTTAAGGAGCGGTGTCATTTGGCCCAATTTATAATTGGGATTTAGTTTTGTATCTTCTGCTTCTGTTTTACTGCTTATTGATGGTTGATCATTCCTTAGTTGTTTTGAAACGGTTGTGCATTAGACGCATCAGAAACCAAAACTGATTTGTGTCAGAGACCGAGAATGCTAGCTGGTTGTCCTGTTTAGCTCCACCGTACTCCTCTTTAAGCCTACTTTTGTATTTTAGCAGGCAGAGGGCCATTGGTCTTTTAGATTAGGAACCTAAGGTCGAGTCTGCAGCAGTCACAATCAAAGTCATAAGAAGGTTGACACCTTTCTCGGCCTTTCGGCTTAGATCGAAGTCATAAGAAGGTTACATCTAATCTGTTGTCTGATAAAACCCCGTGGTTGTATTGATGATAAAATAGAATAATTGATGATGAAGAAAGAGAAAATTAAAGTGAAGAGAGAGAAAATGTTAAATTATAACTTGTGTTACACATAAACTTGAATCCGTAGAATGCATTTGATAATTACCACCGACAAATGTTCTTGAACTGCCACGATCCCGTGCGAATTGACATCCATACCTTGACATCATTTCTGTTTGCTGGTGTTACTGTTTACCGTGGCTCAACTTTGTGTACTCTCTCTCTATAGAGAGAGAGAGAGAGAGGTATGTTGACTTGTTTGTGGGGGATAGATTAAGATTAGATTCTGACAAACGAGGCGTTTTGCGAGTACATATTTGTTGAGAGTGAACAATAAAATGTGTGTGTGAAGTAACCTCATTAATGAATTCGTCTTTTGTTTTTTCAACATCTCATGGGTAAAGTCAGAGGAAAACAAAAGTGACCCCACCATCCCATATGACAGACAACATGGAAAGACACATCTCGCTCTCCCGGGGGAGCATTGTTTGCTTCTAAGTGTATTTTTCATGATTGGGAGTAAGATATATGTCCATAATGTTCAGATCCACTGAGCACCTTTGGAAATTTAAAACAAATTTAGATCACTTGCAGATTAATAAAAGGAAACAATCACATGAGGAATGGATGCAATATTAATATTGTAAAAAAGAAATGCCGCGATTGAGTGTGACTATGACCGTAGTCCGTAGGAGTATCATTGGCAGGCGACGGTGGTGTTGCTTACTCCATAGTGACATCACCGATCAATGGAAAACATTTGCTTTCTCGTCACCAAAACCTCGTTTCATCGTTCTTCTCTCTCTCTCTCTCTCTCTCTTCTCTCTCTCTCTCTCTCCCCCCATTTGTATCCAAATCATATTCTAACTATTTTACCTTAAATATTTGTCAGATCCATTTAAAAAAACAGTTTTCTTAATATAATTTCTTTTTATTTTCAAATTTTCAATCTAATATTTAATTAAAAAATCTTATTCATTGATTGTCCATTGATTCTTCTTCTCTCCCCTCAAATATTTTGTAAAAAAATTAAAAAAATACTAACACCTATATGGATGAAAATGTTTAATATGCAGAGATGTAATCGGATCGATTTTGGTCTGAAACCGGCCCAGCCGACCTTGTAAAAACCTGATCTGGGGACCGGATCAGGTGAACAGTAACCTATAACTGGTCCGGTCCGCTATAGTAATCAGACTGATCCGGTTTCTATTTTTCTTGAACCAAATCGATACGGAATCGACCCGACTCGGTTCCAATAGCTTTTTTTTTTTTTTGAAAATTTTCATTTGAAACCCGTTGAATTGGATCGACCCAGCCCAGTTCAGCAGTCTGGTTCATCGGGCCGAGCTAGTTCCAAGCAAATTTATTTTGAAACCAGCCCGACTCAGACCGGGAATGCCTTGAAATCACCGCCGAACTGGCCTGCAATTCTTGGGCCTGTCCATCATAACCAATCCGAATCGGACCGAGCCGGCCCGATTACATCTCTGATAATCTAGATCCCAGGGAGCTAGCAAAGTTTTAAAGAAATCTTTTTATGTTTAATAAAATATTCAAAATTTAGGGTGTCGTAGGTGGACCATATTTCCCCATGTCCCTCGTTGGATCTGTCATTGTACAATAAATTATGTCATTAACAATCTAAAAAATAATTGTCCTTCTCTATGTTTGTTAGCTTATATTGAATATTCTACCATTTTTGGGGTATGCATTGATTAATATTTCCTACCCCAAATTTTTAAGTGCCTTATTTCAATATAATGGTAGATATTCATCAATAGAAAATTTTAATAACCTTTTATTGTCTATTTTTGAACAAATTTCTAGATTGTCAAGTAATTAAAATGGCAAATAAAAAATAATTTTCTCTTAATTTTGTTCATTATACAAGAAAAAGAAGAGACAATTTACCACTTCTTGAAAGGAGAAAAAAATTTCACTACAAAAAAACAAGAATTCAGCAACGAAATTTTGCAACGAAAAATATTCGTCGCAAATCTGTCACAAATTTAGCGACAAAAATAAATTTCGTCGCTAATTAGCCACGACTTTAGCAACAAAAAAATATTCGTCGCAAATTTCGCAACAAAAAATATTTTCGTTACAAATTTCGTCGCAAATTTGTGACGAAAATTTTTTGATATAAAATTCGTTGCAAATTTACGACGAAATAATAAATTCGTTGCTAAATTTCTAACGAATCCTAAAATTCGTCGCTAAATTTGCGATGAATTTATAATTCGTCCCAAAAGTTGCAACAAAATAAACATTCGTCCATAAATTTGCGACAAATAAATTATTCGTCCCTAAATTTGCGACGAATTCGTTAATTTGTCCCTAATTTAGGGACGAATTTCTTTTTCGTCCCAAAATTTGCGACGAATTCGTCAATTCGTCCCAAAATTTGGGACGAAAATTTTTTTCATCCCTGAATTTTTTTTCGTCGCTGATTCAGGGACGAAAATTTTTTCGTCCCTGAATCTCGCTCTCTCTCACACTCTCACTCTCACTCTGGCTCTCGCTCTCACTCTGTCTCTCGCTCTCTCTCACTCTCACTCTCACTCTCACTCTCACTCTGTCTCTCGCTCTCTCTCACTCACTCTCACTCTCACTCTGTCTCTCGCTCTCTCCCTCAGTGGTTCTGCGAAGGGATGGCGGATCTGTGATCACTCTATCTCTCGCTCTCTCCCTCAGTGGTTCTGCGAAGGGATGGCGGATCTGTGATCGGTAATCTCTCTCCCTCTTTCTCTCTCTCTCTCTCTCTCTCTCTCGGCCGCAGGCTGTAGAAGCCAGATCCGGCGGCCAAGGGCTGCCCAGCAGGCCAGCCGAGCAGGGCCGCCGCCCTGCGCGGCCAGCCGGGCCAGCCGCGGCTAGCTAACTTTGCTACACATGTGGAAGGAAAGTCCAATATAATTGAGAGAGAAATTTCCAAGGATTAGGATGAAAAACTCATTCCAGCATTCATATTCCATCCATTTTGTTGGAGACCATACTTATTCTTGATTACTTTATGCAATAAAAATTTGGCTGAAGGGAATCTCCAAAGCAGCAGTGCAGCTTATCCTGTATGACACAATTAGATCTTTTATTCACAAAAAGAAAGATTAGAAGGATGGTTGGCGTGAGGACAATAGTGAAGGAATTGGGGATCATTTGTTTCTTTGCCCATATATGTAGCCCTCATAAGCTTGCATTTTGACTTGGTGAGGCTGGCTTGGCAAAGTTCATGGATAGTCTGGGAAGTATGCTACTTCAACAATTATTGTTTGATGAGTCTCTGATATGGATTACATGGATTCTCTTAATGGAGTCCATTTGATGTCCTTTTATGCCTGGACTGTAATTCTTCCGTGTTTCAATGTTAGAGAAAATAAAAGACAGATTATGATGTGCCAAGGACAATGTAAATTTGGGAAACCTAATAAAAACTGCGATTACAAATGAAAAATTGTCCTTGTCTTCATGGAGCATGTGCTATATTTGTTTCTTGTTGAGTTGTTTTTGCTCTCATATATTCTTGGTTTTGTTGTATATTAGGAGAGAGAAGTCAAGTTTTTCACAGAAACAGAGGAGAACAACCAGATGAGGGGTCCAAGGACTGGAGTTCCATACTTCCTATGAGTTGTGCCTTGTTACCTGCATTGCTGGTAAAATTATTGAAGAATAGCAATTGATTGTTGTTATTGACGAAAAGAAAATACTTCGCGGTTGCTGGTGATGGTTACTCGGAAGGCACCAGTTTACTAGTCTAACCTGGCCTCCTTTGAATTATGTGGTTCTCGTATCAGTGTCTCACTTCTCTTCTTTTTGTTCTATATATTATTGTTAGCTTTGTTCAGCCCCTTCTTTGATTTTGTGTTTTTTTTTTTTTTTTTTTTTTTATAAATTTTATTTTTAGTCATTGGTTTTGTATTTAGGCCAAAGCTGTCATCGTGTGGAAGGGATTCTGGACCTTCCCTCCGTGTTCTTTCTTTCCTATAATAAAGTGGATGCAGAAGCTTTCATCATAAGCTGTCATGGACGTGCTAGCTAACTTTTGCTAGGCGCAGCAAGTTTTACGCTAGTATTGTGGTGATGCTGATAGCTAAGGTACTTATGACAAAAGTTAGGCATTTGCATGCAAACTATGGTTAGAGTATTCTGTATAGTTTTGGCTGTCCGCACTTTCGATCTGCTTTGTTGATGCTAGATTTTGTGTTGTATCTCAAAGATCTGTCTCTTCCTGCCTGCTGTGGCTCCTAGGTTAAGTTGTATTTTTCAGGGATTTATTTACCCTTCTACTAGGGTTCCACCCAGAGAAGGACAACCACGTTAGATATGTAGTAATCCATGTTATTGCAGCAACAGAACCCCTCAAAATATCATGGCCATTTTTGTCACAGGGAATGATACTGCATGGATTAGTCTGCTAGGACCGATGGTGAATACTTTTATGCCATTTATCAACCAAAATGTAGCACCAAAAGGACCATTTTCCTTCTCCTATATTAGAGATGACCTTTGTGATGCCTGTACGGGAGATCAATGGAATTGCCCATCTTCTGCAGGAACTCTTTTTATGACATTCTGTGCAAAAATACAGAGGAATAAAAATTCAACTTGCCCACTTTGAAATCAAAATTAATTGTCAGATAGAAACAAAAAGAAATGGTGAACTCTTTTTACTGGCTGATTCCTTTGGGTTGTGAGCTTGGAGAATAATTAATGCTTATATTATGTAAGAAGGTACAAAAGCAACACTACCTGGGGATTAAATGGTGCAAATCATGAAGATTATTGAACCCTTTGCTAGGTTTGGCCTTTACTTCAAATTGGAATTATCCTTTGTTTATGGAAATTAAACTTTTTTTGTTATCTGTTTGTCTAAGGACTTATTGCGGCAAAGAGATCAGGATTTCAATGAACTTCAAGCAAAGCACACGCAAGAAATGAACGAGTTCATACGACAAATGTTAATCATGCGGAGTCTTGACTAGCCTACGCTCCAAGTCAGATTCCCCCTTCTATTTCTCCTCCTGATAATGCTCGAGATGGTGATGAAGGTGATGATTTCTTCGGTGACGGTGACGATGATGATGAGGATGATGTTGGTGGAGGTCATACTTGAGATTGTGTATTGTTATTTGACTTACATTTTGATACTCGTTATATTTATTTTCTTGGTTATGTATGGTTATTGATATTTTAACATTTAGACTTAATGTTAATTTTATTTTTGATATTATTATTATGATTTCTAGTTGAATTTTTAATTTATTGATTTTATTGAATAGTTAGCTATATTTATGAGTATAGATGCCTGAAATTTGACATTAAAAACGATTTGAATGATTAATTGTTGATTAGGTTAGATGAGCAGGTATAAAAACAAGTTATATAGGAAAAAATGATCCAAATATATCAATAAGATTTTTAATTGTCGCAAAAATACATATTTGCCGTTAGCTACGAATTTTGTAACAAAAAAATGATTCGTCGCAGATCTACGACGAAAATCATGTTCGTCGCAAATTTGCGACGAAAATTTTTTTTGTGGCTAAATTCGTTGCAAATTTGCGACGAATTTTGCGACAAAAAATTTTTTGTGGGAAATTTCTGCGACAAAAAATTAGTTTTTCGTCCCAAAAATTTGCGACGACTTATTAGGGACGAAAAAAAATTTGTCGCAAAATTCGTTGCAAATTTGTTTTGGGACGAATTTTTCTTAGGAATTTGTCGCAAATTTTGTTACAAATTTATAATTTTTTTGTAGTGTTTGTCCTTTTGGTTGAGCAAAAAAAAGTAATAAAGCACAAGCTACTATGCATAAAAAAACCAAAATGAAGAAATAGAAATGAATATGAAATTATATGAGAAAAATGATATTTTATAATAATACAGGAAAAGAAAAAGTGAAAAACATAAAAATATAAAAATATATTTTATAAATCTTTTTTAATTATAATTTAAAATAATTAATCATAAGATAAATAATATAAAAATAAAAATTATAACTAAATAAGTAAATATTTTATTAAATATAAAATTTTTATAAATATAAAAAGTAAAATTTTTATAAAAATATTAATTAATTTAATATATTAAAATCTAGAAGAAAAAATGTCCCGCACACCATTAAAATCGCATTAATAACAGGGTTTTTAATAAGTGTGAACCTAGACCAAGCAGGATGCATTTATTTAGGTGATTAATCTTCTGCTCATATATCTTTTTAGATTTTCATTAGGATCCCTCAAAAAATGCCAATGAACTTTTTTCTTTCTCTAATAATAAAATCGAATTCAACTTTCATTGTTTATACAAGAAAAAAGGATCCCTCAAAAATCAATTAATATTTTTAAATGATACGGAGAAACTTATTTATTATATTTTAGTATATATCAATAAATAATTAATTATGGATAATAATTGGTAAATTATTTATATTTGATAAAAATATTAGAAAATCTCGAATCTTGTGTAGCGAGACGTGAATCTTTCGTTAATGAACTTAAGATATAGTTGTCATATGTTACTATAATTATATTTTCATATAATTTAATTTGTATATTTATTTATTGCGTGAAGTTTACATGTCATTGTGTGAATTTAATGATTATATTTGTGGACACAAATGATTATAATTAATGTAAGAATGTGAAGAAAATAAATTTTGAGATCGAATTTAATTGATTTCAACGTTTATCAAATTTAAATAGTTTATCTAAAAAAAATAAAAACCAGTCAAATTAAGTTATTTATTTATTTTTATTTTTTAAATTGGTCAAGTAAAGTTTAATTTTAGAAATAAATATAAAAATTATGTTTAATGTTGTCTGTTTAGTTAGTTGAATAAGCCAAATCAACCGATATGAACAAATCTAAACTTTTATTTGTTTAATTAATAAAATTAGAAATTAGATTATTGGTTTAACTAAATAAAGAAAGGAAAATCCAATTATTTATTTATCTCTTTTACTCCGTTGCTTTCCTTCCACTCCCTTCCGTTAGAAAGGGCCCACATCTCCTCACTCTCTTGTGGCGGGAAGCGGGTCCCACCCCCACCAATCCAAACTCTCTCTCTCTCTAGAGTCCTTCTCAAGCCTCTTTCTCTCTCTCCCCTTCCTCATAAATACCCAACCCAATGCCTTCCTCCTTTCCCTCTTTCTGTCCTCCTCCAACCAATTCTCTCTCACTCTCTCTCTAGAACAGAGCAGACACTCAAATGAAACTCTCACTGCTATGCTTTGTCTGCTTGCTCTACTTGCAGAATTTTGACTTGGTTTTCTCTCTCTCTTCCGACGGTCTTTCCCTTCTCTCTCTAAAATCCGCCGTTGATCAATTCCCATCAGAGGGTTCACCATTCGCCAACTGGAACGAGAACGATACGACGCCGTGTCAATGGACTGGCATTTCCTGCATGAACATTTCCGGCGAGCCACGTGTGGTTGGAATATCTGTCTCCGGCAAGAATCTCCGGGGATACATTCCCTCCGAGTTAGGAACCTTAATTTTTCTCCGGCGACTCAATCTTCACAACAATAACTTCTACGGTTCAATCCCGGTTCAGCTCTTCAATGCTTCGTCTCTCCACAGTCTCTTTCTCTACGGTAACAATCTTTCTGGTCCGTTCCCGAGTTCGATCTGTAGAATTCCTAGGCTTCAGAATCTTGATCTTTCGAACAATTCTCTTTCCGGTTCACTTCCGAGAGATTTAAGGAACTGTAAGCAGTTGCAGCGGTTGATTCTCGCCGAGAATGGCTTCTTCGGTGAAATTCCAGTGGGAATTTGGCCGGAAATGGGGAATTTAGTTCAGCTAGACCTTTCGTCGAACCATTTCAACGGATCGATACCGGAAGACGTCGGCGAGCTGAAATCACTCACCGGAACACTCAATTTATCGTATAATCACTTCTCCGGCGAGATTCCGACGTCCATCGGAAATCTTCCGGTGACGGTGAGCTTTGATCTCCGTCACAACAATCTCTCCGGCGAGATTCCGCAGACCGGATCGTTCGCGAACCAAGGCCCTACTGCGTTTCTCCAAAACCCTAATCTCTGCGGTTTTCCTCTCCAAAAAGCTTGCAAAAACACTTCGGAAAGTTCACAAAATCAGAATGCGAATCATGAATCAGATTCCAACTCAAAGAAAGGTCTAAGACCTAGTTTGATTATACTAATTTCAGCAGCAGACGCATTGGGTGTAGCATTAATAGGTCTAATTATAATCTACTTGTATTGGAAGAACAAAGACTCGCAAACTTGTAGCTGCACAGGAAAGGAAAAATTCGGAAACAATCAGAGATCAAGTCTCTGTAGTCTCTGTGTTTGTGTCGAAGGATTCCCAAGCAACGATTCCGAAGCAGAGTCTGAAAATGGTGGAATTGGTAGTGGAAATGGTGGAGAAGGTGATCTAGTTGCCATTGATAAGGGTTTTACATTCGAGCTCGATGAGCTTCTTCGAGCTTCGGCTTATGTATTGGGAAAGAGTGGATTGGGGATTGTGTATAAGGTTGTTCTTGGAAATGGTGTGCCTGTGGCTGTTAGGAGATTAGGAGAAGGTGGTGAGCAGAGGTATAAGGAGTTTGCCTCAGAGGTTCAGGCAATTGGGAGGATTAAGCATCCAAATATTGTAAGATTGAGGGCTTATTATTGGGCTCCTGATGAAAAGCTTCTCATCAGTGATTTCATCTCTAATGGCAATTTGGCTTCTGCTCTTCGCGGTATGTTCTATTTCTATTTCCATTTGTTTGCTGTTACGAATCGTTATTAAGGGTCTTAATTTCACCTGCACGAATTGAATTCGATTCATTCAATTAGTTGAATGAGCCAAGTTCGAACACCCCTTTAAGTCATGTGATTTTAAAATTGTTTAGACTCTACTTTTTCGTAGAATTCTCAATAAATACTACTTTTGAAATCAGTCAAGTAGGATTTTGATTTTGACAACTGTGTTTTGGCATACGTTTGAGTTGCTAGTTGTTGATATGGAATCTTAATTAAGCCTTGTTATTATTGTTATCCTTATAGTAAATGTTCATTGTTTGCCTTAATAGGGCCACTGTTATAATTTTGTTTCTGGAAATGATGATTGAATGCATGCCCTGTCCTCATTTGACCTGCAGATTTAATACGTTAGTAGCTAACAGTATTGCTTTCCAATAAAGGTGGGAGATCTAATGAAAAAGATGAGTTTAGCTCCCGTGTTCAAACTATATTATACTAAATAGTAAAAAAGGGGAGTGCAGAAACCTTTTTCTTTCTCACATTCATAATTGCTTCTGGTTATTCCTCAAAGCTTTCGCTATATTGGGTATAGGGAAATGCATCTGCGTATAGAAACTTAGACCTAATGTAAGGCACTGTTCAATTACAAGGTGGAATTCTGACCACGTAGCAAATAGAGCTTGAATGGGAAATCTCAACTTGGCTTTATCATGTGTTATTTTGTTTGTACTATTTTCAACTAAAGTAAATAGAGTTTTTTATTGAAAATATAAGATTTTGCAAGTATAAATTAAATTTCTTTACAATAGAATTATATTATTACTATTGTTATTATTTTTTTTTGTAAAAAAATCTCACATAATTTGAGTTGAACCTCATCTCAACTTTGTAAAATAGACCCATAGTCTTTAATAAACTGAAAATGCTACAACTCTGACATGAGAATGACCTTTACAACAAAATAATGGTATTGCAAACCTAATATGGTTGTTCACCACAGGTTTTTAAGATTACCTCTAGGACAACACCTTTCTTTCTTTTGTTACCGTAAAGAAAAAGAGAAATTTTAGATGTTAAAGTAGGTAAAAAAATGATTAGTTTCTTTCTTTCAAAGTTCTGTTGCTGTTGCTTCCAGGATAGGCCGAGATGATCACTTTCGTTGCAAGGATTCTCTCATCTTTTTAGGTGCCCATTCACAGAATAGAAAAACTTTTACCTTTTCTCATGGCTGTTTCAGCACTGATAGGTCACTTATGGTCCCATCCTTTGCTGTTGTTCTCCCAACATTGCCACCAAAGAAAATGTTTAAATTGCATGGAACTAGGCTTCCTCACCACCTGAATGTATACTGTTTCTGTTGACCACAGAAAGACTTCAATGGAAGTCTTTACCAGCTCAATTGAAAGTGGTTATAGTAGTTATGGATTACTTTTAGATTAATTCAGTAATTTGTCTTCTCAAATTACTATTTCTAGAGTCAAATTTTGAAATACTATACAAGTGCCCTAAATAATGTGACATGTTACAGGAAGAAGTGGTCAGCCTTCAACAAGTCTCTCCTGGTCTACCAGGCTGAGAATAGCCAAGGGAGCAGCACGGGGCTTGGCCTACCTCCACGAATGCAGCCCAAGAAAATTTGTGCACGGAGACATCAAACCATCAAACGTTCTCCTCGACAACGAATACCAACCTTACATCTCCGATTTTGGCCTCATTAGACTGATTAGCATTACAGGCAACAATCAAAATTCTGGTGGTTTTATGGGCGGAGCCCTTCCATACATGAAGTCAGTCCAACCTGAGCGATCCAACAATTATCGTGCTCCCGAATCCAGGATACCTGGTAGCCGACCTGCTCAAAAGTGGGATGTCTATTCATTTGGAGTTGTGTTACTAGAACTACTTACAGGAAAATCTCCAGAGCTCTCATCTCCTACTACCTCAACTTCCCCTGAAGTTTCGGATCTTGTAAGATGGGTAAGGAAGGGATTCGAAGAGGAAAAACCCTTGTCTGAAATGGTAGACCCTGTATTGCTTCAAGAGGTACATGCCAAAAAGAAGGTCCTAGCAGTGTTTCATATTGCCCTTGCATGCACAGAAGTTGATCCTGAGGCTCGACCGAGAATGAAAACGGTGCTGGAAAATCTGGAAAGGATTGGAACCTGAAAGCCAGTGATCAGTCTCCCTTTTGGGTTCTGGAAAGCCTTGAGCTATCCAACCCAAGTACACATAACTTCAGCAAGATGCAGCAATTTTCCAAGCATCAACGTGTTATAGATAGGTTTTTTGTTCTACCATTTGTCACAATGAGAGAAAATTCTCATATTTGTAACTTACCACTCCTAATATGTTTGTAATAATCTAATATCTTATTCTTGCTCTCGTAGGACCATATTTGTCTCCATGTCTTATCGAAAAATGCTTTTGTTGTTTACATGAAAAATTAAATATTAATCATGAAATAAATAAAAGGGGTGATCGGTTTTGTAGGCTTCGTACCGATCAATCTATCCATTGTCTAGAAATTTGCCCTTTTGCCTACAGTTGCCATACATGACCATTTATAATGCAAGGGGTAATTTCTTGAATTTGTAGGACTATGGGATAGATTGCCTACGGCACGAACAGTGCAGCAAATGTTGGAGACAACGGATAGATTGATCGTCGCATATTTTTATTTTTATTTTTTTAAACGAGTGAAGTGTATAAAAAGATAATTTTTTTTAATAATAATTAGACCAAATGGACAATTATTGCCCCTCCTTGTAAATTTAGATTGTGATCTACTAAAATTCAGGAATTGACTATTCAAATTTTTGGTGTCAATAAAATCAAATAAAAATAAGTTCAGTTTGTGGTGTTCATTTGTAAATGAAATCATGTGTTTAAAATTTTAAAAAATAAAATATGAAATTCAATTTGAATTTTTTGTTTGAAACAATAAAAAAAAATGCAAAGTAATAAACTTCGCTCTCTCGTGATAATATAGTAACTAAAAAAAAAATTTAAATGGGTCACAAACTTTAGTGGATTTTATTTATTTTTTAAATCTATATTTTGTGAAGTTAGAATTGAAGTTCATGTTTATTTTTTCATTATAAACAAGAAAAGTTGGATTGCAGCAAAGTTTATCTCTCAGCTACTGCTAATGTGATCCGGTGAAAGACGTAATGAGTGGTCTGTTTTCTCTTAGTAACTTCAATCTAGCAAGAGGATAAGAAAGACGATAATTTAGCAGATTGAAATTCATTCATAAAGGAATTATTTAGTTCTGATATATGTTTTTTTTATTTAATAAGAATATAATTTATAATTTTATGTATATCATATATTATTTATTTATATTTAATATAAGTAAGGATCACTGTATTAACTCATGGGATAATTTGTGTCAAAAGCGGGGATTTGAGATCAGTCGGGGAATCCTCGACTGCGGTTCCTTCTTCCGCAAGATCGATCTCAGTCGTGGTTCTTTTGATTTCAGTCGGCGCTCTTCAGTTTCCATTCGTTTCTAACAGTGGTATTGTTAGGAATCTGTGCCTGCACTTATTTGAGGATGCAATCTCCTGCTATCCTTGAGCAACGAACTGGGTATGTACTGGCATTGTGGTTCATTTTCTTGTCACGAGTAAAATCTAATCTTAAACTGTAAATTTCTTGGGGGTGAGTTTACTGTTTGCAAATTCTGCTACTTCTTTAACTTTCTGACCTCTTAATTCTTCCTTTTACCGCCAAAAATTTATTATTTGCCCATGAAATTTGCACTTTCTCATGAGTAAGTTTGTTTAGAGTTTAAGCAGGGTCTATGTAAGATTGTAAGGATCTCATTGTAAAGAGGGATGGAACAATTAGGTGTGAAACCTTGTATTTCATTTGGAAGTCTGACTGCATTCTCCCTTGAGAGTGATTCTAGGGAACCTTTTGTGTAATTGCCTAAGTTCTTGCTTTCTAGTGAGTGATTCCTAGAACCCCTAGATGTGATTACTAGAAATATTGCTTTTTCTTAAAAAAAAAAAAAATCTTTTATTTCCTAAAGATTTCCCCCATTTTATATTACCAAAGTCCTAATCTAAATCTCCCACAATTGTGCCTTTAAGAAGATCCTGCATCAACTTGTTGAAATACAGTTTTTATGGTATGCATATGTAAATCAATTATTCTGTAATTTCAAGTTATAGAGGAGAGTATGGTGACCAATTCCATATGCGTCTCTTGTTCTTTTCTGCTGATTTTATTGGGTCAGTTGGCTAATATAAACACGAGTTTTGGTTATCTACTACCACTTTGGATTCTCACAAAGCCTTCATTTTAACAGCTTTCGAGGTTTCTTCTGGAAGGCAGCGAGAATAGGTCAGCTTTGTCACGGTGTTTCTAATTAATGCTGTTATTCTATATATAATATATGCTATTGACTACAACTACAGGCTCTCTGTTCTGACAGGCGATATTTTCTTTTGTGGATGATGATACAGGGGAGCGACTAAGCCCTTGGGTGGCTTTGGGATGCTTTATAATGGGTCTCTCAGTGTCTTTCTAGGCAACAGATATATTGTTTGTATACTTAAAGGTAAGTAACATGTATCATGCCAACAAGTATGCAGACTTGTATTGTTTGATACCATGTCTTATGCTAGCAAACATTCCTTCAGTAGCCATTGATAAATTTTTAGGAAGCCAGCCCAATTGATTTCCACCAACATTATGTCTTACATCTTAGGAAACTGATTGATGTTCCGCTCATGTATCTCTTTTGTTCATGGAAATTTAACTAGATGGTTATAATTCTAGTGAAACTATTTTCATGTTTCTCTCTTGCTCATGTTTTATTCCCAGAGTCATTTATAAGGGTCCTGAAGCAAACCTCGGTTATGTTTTTCTCTTTATTCAGAAGAGAAAAATAAGAAAGAGAAAGATCTAAGATCTATCTCCCCCATTTAGAAGTATATTAGTGTGTTGTAGCAAGTTCATTACTTGGACAGTGGACGGAATTGTGAAAGGACTATGGGGCAAAATAACCGTGGTTTAATTTTGCACCCCAAAGGATTACTCATACATTTAAAATCTTCAATAACAATCTGGGACATAGACAGCCATATTGCTCCATATCTTAAGCAAAATAGGGTTGATGATGGACAAGCTTGTATTAACATTTCCTGTAAGCTATCTTGCTCTCAAACTTTTGCATTACATCCTGAGATGGCATGGAAGGCCATCTGTGCACAATTTGCGGGTAAGAAATTTCCAGGGTAGGCTTGGCATACTGTTTTTTTTTTTTTGTTGGTATAAATCTCTTCATATTACTAAATACAGCCGACCTGAAGACAGAAGAGCGTCTGAGCATTCTGCAGTCGTGCTGTACTGTAAGTACCTAGATCCTGTCTTTTAAGAAATGCACATTTATTAGGATATTCATATGCTATATGTACATTGTGTATACCTGAAGGCAACGTTCAGAAGAAAGAAACACCAATGACGCACTGTTGGCACCGATGATGATTGCGTTTGTGATAAGAGATGTTAAGTTGAAATCAGGCTGTGGAAGATTTAAGGCCAGCTGGAAGACAGGTGATGACGTAAAATGTGATTTTATGCTTGAATCTTCTCAGAATCAGAACCATCTCTTCACCCCATTAGAAGACAGACATGATAATTTTCTTGACAGGATTCTTCTCAATGCATCTTTTGTACTCTGACGGTCTCATTGTCCCTGTTTTCTTCCACACCTCCCCAGTGAAGGGGATAGCTTCTTAAGAACACTCCTCTGGTGTAGTAGTCTTCACGAAAGCTTTGAGCCGTCATTTCATCTTCCTCCACATAATAATCATCCATTTTTGGCAAGGTGCTATGACACCCATCAACCTGCTTCTTATATTAGATGGAGATTGTGACCGTGGAGGAAAATTAGCTCCATGATATATCAAGGAAAATGACATTAGGCTCAAAGGTAGTAAATCAGCTTGCTTGTGACTGTTGTTTTGTCCCCGGTATTTGTCCTCTTAGAAATTCCTCCGGATATAACCTTATTGGAGTTTGTGATATTCAATTGTAGATTTTATGATTTTATTTTTGGTTTATAGGCTCACGATGTCTTGAATTCAATTAGATTACCTAGTGTTTTTGTTTTCATGAGGCTAGAACTAGTCAAGCCAAGTCCTAAAAACCTTTGTCATATGTGTGTGTTTTTCTACATGATAGTGCCATATATAATTAATTTAGAATAGTATCTTGGTATTACTGATAAGGTAATCCAGGCGGATATGCTCGACATGTTGTTTGCTCCTCGTGAAGGTACAAAGAGGCTATCGTTGTAATGTCAGGACAAAGCTAAAGGTTGCCTGGGTTGTGGAAAGGTGTTTTTGAGGATCATGAGAAAAGCACAAAGCATATGGATGTTGGTTTATAAAATAAACTAATTAAAAGATAAAGTTATACAACACATGTATAAGTTTTGACAAGAGACATTAAACATTTTGCCGTTGAAGATGAACAGTGGGCAAAGTCATGAATAGCTGAGTTCTGTGAGGTTATCATCTTTCACCAGGAACAGTAGTGTAGCACTTCCCGTCTGGAGGGCACGTTGAAAGTGACCAGGCGACTTGCCCACAAAATGAAGTTGAATTTATTTTTGTTTTTTCTGTAGATGGTGATGGAAATGTGTCCTATTGTGTGGTTTAGGGGAGTGCCCGAATGAAGCTATCAATGTTACCCCAGCCCAGTACTTATCGAATATCTGCTGAAAAGATTTAAATAGATTTACATGTAAACAATAATAAGAGTGCTTCATTGCATTCGCTCTCTCAATCTCTTTTCTTTGGTCGAACGGAGACTCATAGGTCTCACACTACATGATTAGGGGATAACGTTTTGCGTGCAATCTAAATAAACTACGGTCCTTTTCAAGGTATTATATATTTGATTCTGAATTTAAATTTTAAAAATAAAAAATTTAAATTTAAGAGAATTAATTCTTAATATAAGTTTTATGACGTTCAAATCAGGTGAAATTCAAATAATAATTGAGGGGAAAAAAATCCATATCTGTTTTCGCAGCTATTTGTATGTCTATTTAGGAGGCTCCAGCTTGGTTCAATCAATGAAAAAGCAACGTTACGAGATATATTTAGGCACAGTTTGTAAAAATTGAGGTTACATGACTTTTGTAATAAAAAATAATTAATATAATAATAATTTTATTTTTTTTGGGGAAAAAATAGATTTTGGTAACAAAATTATATATTCTTTTTTTTTTAATTGAAAAATATATAAATAAAATGAAATAAAGAAGTCAAATTGAAATTTGGCGAAGCAAGCCAGAAAACCGTGCAGAAGCACGCTTAACCTCATGTTGTTGTGTGTTTTTTATTTTGTATGGGCCACCACGATCCTCATTAAAGCATGATCATCGACAATAAATGTGCCTGCACCAAGGTAGATTGTCTGTCATATCCGCTCCACCTAACTTCCTGTTATTGATCATGGGGCGACAAATAAAGGGTTGAAATATTTCTTAATTTTTTTTATTTAATAAATAAGAATTTTGAACACTAGATTTCCACTTTGGAAAGTGATACGAATAATAGATTTTAGATATATATATATTTTTTAAGAAATTGTTTAAACTCATTTGCAAAATGAGACAATGGTCCTTGGGCTCAACCAATAACCATATTAGTCGAAGGGAAGAGAGGGTGAGAATCAACTGTGATATTAATTTTTTTCCCTAAAAATTTAATTTCTATATTCATCTTTAATATTTCAAAAATATTATAAAAATTTTTATAATATTATTAAAAATCTTATATATATTGTTAAAATTTCAAGCTAAAATATTTTAGAATAGTTTTTGAACTCAAAAATTTAGGATTTTTTTTTCTTTGTTACGTCAAGTATTCCTGTCTGGCTGTATGTTTCCTTAGTACGAGGGAAAAAGAAGTATTGGGCGATGCTATGGACACGCCATGTTCTATATTTAATTGTGTTTTTTTTTTGTTTTTTGTTTTAATAAGTACAGCCCGATTGATGTCGACCCATGTTGATCACTGGGTGTTGTATTGGGCATTTCACTCACACACTAAAGTAAAAGAGAGACTTCTCGGTGCCACCGGATTCAATGTTCCATTATTAGTGCATAATGATAGCCCATAATGCCAACTTGGAAATTGGAATTCTAGGCAAACTCAACCTTTCATAAAATAGTGACCATCCATTTCGGAATTTTTATTTTTAAAAAAATACCATTTTGTGTTTTATCATCAATAATAGTTCATAAATAATAATTAGAATAAATTTTAAATATTTAAAATTTTATTGTTACATTTTTTGAAATTAAATAATTTATAATTTATAAATTATTTTGTGATAATTTTTACTTATTTTTTTAAGAGAGAGACACAAAAAAAGACAAATTCATCCGAAAAAGAAAATACATAAAATTCATCATATTATATATATATATTTAACAATTTTCCTCTATTTATCTTTACCTATTAATTACGATAACATCATTTACCCCACTTTGGGCCCCTAAAGATTTGAAGTGGCGGACAAGATGCCTTGGTCTCCAAACCAAGCAGGAACCGGAGATATAGACCCGGCCGGAATGAGGACCCTCGAGAAAAGCGTAACGTAGAGTAGAGCGCATGAGAAAATAATGAGCTATCGATTCGAGGGAGGCATAACAGAAAAAAGGAAAGAGGGAAAGACGCTTGATGAGGGACCCATCCCACCCCCACACAGAGAGATGTTGAGTGCAGTTGCAATTTACTTGACTTTCAAGTCCCTTTGATCCACTCCCCTTTACTCCTTTCCCAGTCCTTTGCGTTTCTCACTTTTACTTTTTTGCTCTCTCTCTCTCCCCCTCTCTCCCCCCCTCTACAATGTTGTAATGGTGAGAAGAATGTTAGGAGCTCAGTAAGTTAACTGGGTTTTGTGTTTTGATGAAGTAGTTTTAGCCATGAAGTTCCACTGGTGGTTTCTATCTAAATCTAAGTCTAAGACTAAGAATCCACTCTTCAAAACAAATGCCGACGTCGGAGGAGTACCTCATCAAGCGTCTCCTTCTGTTAATGGTATGAGATGATACTCCTCAATTCTCTCTCCCTCCCTCCCTCTCTCTCTCTCTCTCTCTCTCTCTCCCCCTCTCTCCAATTGTTGCTTATAAATGCTCTTGATTCATAGTGTCTACTTCTCTGTCAACTTCCTAATTTAGATGACCATGTTAATGATGTATGACCTAATCCAATGAATGCTCTAATGAAAGGATAGTCCTTCATGGGAGACTAATATGGCGGAAAACTTTTAGGAGGTTTGCTTTCTGCGTTTGATGGCCGAAGTGCCGAACTCCTAGGTTTTATTCTAATGTTAACAAATTGTCGTCAGCAGTCTTGAGTTATCTGACAACACGTGCTCATGAATTTTATATTTCGCATGCAATTTTGCTACATTGATTTTTGGGAATAATTTGGATTTTCTATGGTACATGGAAGTCTAGGACTGAGTGGATCAAATTCTAAGTGACAGTTTACATTAGTATATTCTAAAATTTTTTCGGCTAGATTTGGAAAGTTTTTTGAAAAAATTTTGAACATTTTGTTGTGATAAGAAGAATTTGATTTATTTGATTTTTGATTCATGTGGTATTTCTAACATTACTTAGAAGTGATTCTCCTTAAAATACATAAAGTATAATTAATTATGCTTAAATTTTGAGATTCAATTTTAATTTATGCAGATAGTAAAGAGGAGAAGTTTTTTGACACTTACCCCTGGTTAGAATCTGACTCCGAGGATTTCTTCAGTGTCAATGGAGGTATGATCGACTATATTATATTCTTTCACAACGTTGCAAGTCTGTCTGTGCGGCTAAATTTGTTCATTCTATGTATTTTTACAAAATACAAATACTAGTTCTTCTTTTTTGAGGTTGCTCAACACAGTATTTAGTTTCGATTATCCACTATGGTTGTTTCTTTGTAGATATTACTCCTCATGCTAATACACCAAGCCATCCGGGCAGCTTCAGAGAAGCTCTTCCACTTGGCAAATCTTTCTCGATGGACAGAACACAAGGTTCCTTAGTTGAAAACTCTTCAACTGATAAAATGAAGAAATTAGCCGACCTTTTCTGTGAGAGCTTTGGTAGGGATGAAGTCGATACCCATCGTAGTATTCAAAACACTAATAGTTTCATGGCCAATGGAGGGCTGGATTCAAAGCTGTCTCTGAATCATGAACATGAAGGCTCAAATGTGCTGATAGTGAACCCCATCTGCAATAGTAGACAAAGAACTCCGATTAATAACCTCTCCACAAAAAAGGAATCAACTCGAACAGGACAGTGCTGCTTTCCAAATTTGGCCCGGAGCTTGAGCTGCAATGATCAGAGGAAGAAGAGGATAAGCATGGCTAATGGTGCATAAGGTTCAACCAAGGTATTCAGTATTCTGCATCTCTATCCTTTTACCTGGATTTTTTGACATGTCAGGATACTGCTTGAGTTCTTGGGATGTTTCTAGGTCCTCATAGCATCTTGATCACAGTCAGAAGTTAAATTGTCATTGATCTTGACATGAAAATGTAAAGCACATTTAAGAGGTCCTGGAATTTGAGAGCTTCTTGTCTTCTAAAATTTCAGCCCACCACTCTCTATTGCAGGCAAGCTGCTGGCAGAGGCTAAAGAACAGCTTGTTGGGATTCACCTAATTTGAGAGGTCGACTTGTCCTATTGTAGAGCTTCCTTTCATGTCAAATGGCCCAGGATAATTACTAAGATTAGAAAATTGGACATGCTCCTTGCATCCTGGTAATCCAATCTGTGAAATGCCGGTCCTTTGATAGTTTTGAGTTTATGATATGTATATAAGATCATCATACCAATTGCAGTCTGAATATTCTATTTCTTGCTTTATTTGGTGATTGAATATAATAGTTGAACTCTGGTTGTAATATCATGTTACATGGAACAGAATATATATAATTACATTTAGCTTAATTTTAAGTTTCTAGTCAATCAGAAATTTTGCCTTGCCTGCTCCATGACGGAGTTGGGCTTATTTCCAATTTTTCACAACATGGAAGTCGAAGTCCTGCATACATGCAAGGAAAAGTGAAAAAGAAAGTACATAAAGAAAGAGGAGATAGAAATTTTAAAACTGAAGAAGAAAAGTTAGAAAAGAAACATGAAGGAACTTGTAAGCACACCATGACCATGGACTGATTATTCATTCTTCAGTGACTCACTTGGTTTTTTTCCTTCTTTGGATGTGAATTGCCCCAATTAGTGAGTGATCATATCTTTAAGTTTCTTCAAGAATCGGAAATAGATGTGCCTCCAAAACCTCTTTATGCATAGAGTCCCTAAAACAGCCCAAAATCCTACCATGATCTTAGTTCCATGCCTGCGTAGAACCATATGCCCTCATTGTCTTCATCGTTTTCTTCTATGGTATTATTGCTTTGTGTCATTCAGCAGTTTCGACACTGGAGGCCCACAAAGACCTGGTTGCCCTCCTAAATGGATGGATCAGAAGTTTGGAACTGGTTGGCTGAAGGAATTGGTCCGTACAACTACTTGTATTAAAGATCAAAATGACTCAATGAGGTCATTGATGACATGCTTGCTGGAATTTGACTGTTGGAATTTTAGGGTTCTGGTCCGGTATGGGGTATATATCTCGACCTGTAGCGTTTTTCAAAAATCAATCGAATCGGCAAATCTTTTGATTGGATCTCACGACCGAAATGGTGATTACGATATTAATCGAACTACTGCAATGTCACAATACCATAATTCTCACTCTAGAGAATTTTATTTTTCTCTCAATCAACTCACACTTGCTGCCATCACTTAGTGAATCTTCCATGGTTATTGAGAGGTTAGTCTCCCGAGTGTGATCCACAATTGATGGAGAGAAATTAGGGAGTATATAGTTATGGAAGTAGTGGGGATAACTGGTGTTAATCCATTATCTCCAAAATTAAATTTGAATTTAACTTTTATTTTTTCAAAAATGCCCCACATGGGCATATTAACCAATACTGACCTTCAAAGATGGTTTCTAGAGAGATGCAGATTTTCTAGGAGCTGCAAGTTTCCAATAGTCTGTGACATTTTTCCAGTTAACTGATTCCAGGATAGGTTTGTTATCACTTCTGGAATCATTCCCGGGAGATAATTCTTTGACAGGTCAATGACATTTACGATGGATAATGCCAAAGTATAATTTATATCTTTTCCCTGTACAATCAGTTCCATTTGGTCTACATAACGAGGGTGGTATCCTGGTACTAGAGGAGAATAGTCTCTTCGGGACTTTATAACACTCAAATTGCCCAGGCATGGTAGCATGGGTCCTGATAGATTATTCTCTGCAAGGTCTAAGACATGGAGTCTGGAAAGACGGCATAGCCACTCTGGTATGTATCCACTGAGCATGTTGTTCCGAAGATGCAGCTCAGACATTGAGAATAAGTTTACCCCCATGCAATCTGGTATAATGCCAGATAACATGTCTCCTAGAGCAAGCAGAGACATGCTTGTGCAGTTTTGAAAGGATGCAAAGAGTTTACAGGAAAGACTTGCCATTCAGCTTCAACGAGCAAGTGCAGGTAGAGAGCATTGTGAACTTGGAACTTCACCAGATAGCTTGTTCTTTGACAGGTCAATGTTGTCCAAATCTTTCAAATTCTCCCATTTCCTAGGAATGGGTCCTGAAAACTGGTTGTTTGAGAGATCAAGCACGTTCAAACTCTTCAATTTCGTAAGCGATTGGGAGATACTACCACTTGCTGTATGTTTGGAAGGATTTGAGAGAAAAGTAAAGGTTAAGGGAGAAAATAGGTTTTTTTTTTTTTTTTTTCGTTTTTGGGAGTTTGACGTGAAAGGAAAAGAAAAGAAATGGAGTGGTTTTCAATATAAAAAATTTTCTACCCAAAAATAGAAAGAAAAGGAGAGAAAAAAAATGTCTCATAAATATATCAAATTTATCCTTTTAAAATTGAAAGTAAAACTTTTTATTCTCAATGAGTCCATTTTTTTTCTTTTTCTTTCATAAAACTTCCAAACAAGATGAGAAAAAATTATAATTTTTTCTTCTTTTCCTTTTTCTCCTGATTAATCTTTTCTTTTCTATCCAAAAATCCCAAACACACCGTTAAAGAATTCTAGAGTTGTCAACTGTGTCATTCCCATGTCATTCTTCAGACAAATTTGCCCGGAAAAGTTGTTTTGCTCACTATGATTTGTGTCCCATTGGGCCAAAGTGGCAGTGGGCCAACTAAACCGTTGAAACTAAAATTGATCACAGCCCCTGATTTTAACCCGGCTGATTTGGGTCATTCTCCAACTATTTGGTTACCATAAAGGTCAGGGTTGAATCATTGTTGTTCATTGAGGGCCAAGCTGGTCCTAATTTTCATCAATACAGTAGTGTATATATATATTTCTCAGTTCCATATAATAATTGATAAACTTTTAAAACATACATCGATGTATACTCTGGAAAATTCACTATATGAATAGCACTCTATAAAATCTGAAATGATTCTTTTTTTTTTCCATCATTTTTTTAAATGGATTATTTACGACCACCGGTATCCAGGTTTTGTTTTACTAATCCAGCCGAGTATCATGAGATCTATTAGATGGTTGGTTCTTTCAATTTTTGTTTTTATATTTTTGTGATTCCAACTCGAAACAGACCCGAACACTACACCCACGGGATTTTTCTTTTAATCATTTGTTGTGAATACTTGAGACCATAGGGATTTCTGAAACAATCTTTGTTTCTGCCTATCTTGTCCTTAATTTGCACACGATATTTGTTTAGCTTGTCTAATTTCCTGTAAATAATGACTGCACGGATTTCTAAAATTTTTCAAACCTATTTTTCAATATTTGAATTTTTTTTTTATAAGCCATAAAAAATCACTATAGAAAATGTAACTCCGAAATTTCGGTGTTAAAATTTTCAATAAATTTTTTTTTTTTTTTTATGAAATTCCAAAACAATTTGGAGTTATTTTAGTCATGAGATATTGAAAGAAGGTTTACGGATCTCATTTTGATGAGTTCCCATGACATGTAGAGAAAAATGACAAATTTTGATATTGTGGGTTGGTATATTAAACCATTTGAGTCGTTATGTCAAGTTATTGAAATAGTTCTTGAGAGTGTAACTTTGTATATCGATATGTCTAAGAGTACCGGGTTGATATATTTGATCTCTGTAATAGACTTTCTGGGAGTATGATTTACCATATTGATATATTTCAATGGGATGTATTAATATATGAGACATTTGTTATAATCGTCCTGAGAGTATGATTTAGCGTATCGATATTCTGATGAAAATATCAATATAGGAGGTCTCTGTTACAACCCTCTTGAAGTTATGAATTAGCATATCGATATATTCCGAATTGATATATCGATATATATGAATTTCATCACAGTTCTTTAAAAACATAACTAAGTGTATCGATACACCATAAGCAATATATCGATATGTAATAGTAGAAAAATAATAAACCCATTTAAAGTTTTTGATTAATAAGAGGCATTTTGGTAAAATCCCCCCACTATTATTAACATATAAACATACATACCCATTCCCTCATTTCTTCCCCTTTCTCCCGTCCAACCCTTTTTCCCTCTCTTTCTCTTATTCATTCGTCCCTTTCTCTCTGCCCCCTCCTTCCCTTCTTGCAATCAATCAAATAGATAAACACCCATAAATTTAAACTTCTCAAACCCTCAAGTAAGTATTTGAAAGATCAAATTTAGAGAGAGAACAAGATTTTCTAGAAAGAGAAAACCTAGGATTCGGTGAAATCTCAACTTGGAGACGAAATTGATAATACAAGCAAATGTAATACTTCTTTCTCATTTTGAATTTGAGTTTATTTTACTTGTTCAAAAGATTTGGATAATTTGAATTTGGGGTTTAAATTCTAAGATTTATGAATATTGAAATTTGAGAAAATTTATGAATAGTGATGACATATATTTGCAATTAGTATATGAATGATGCAATTAGAATATGAATTTGGGGATTTTAAGAATTAGGGTTTGTGCTATATTTAGGAGAAAACGATTAGCCCTAACCTTATAAATGATTGAGTAATAAATTGGTATTGTTTACATAGCTTTAAGACAATTGGAGCCCAAAATAGGATTATCACTTGAGTAAACCTCATTGTTGATTGAAATTGGGGGTGTTTACCCTCTCAAAAGGGTGAATGGATGGCTATGTTGAGAATGAATGAGAAAATGATTTTAAATTTGGATTTGTAAAATGAACTTGAAATGGTTTTGAAATACTTTGTGATTATGGTGTGTTCAAATTGAATTATTGACAAATCCATGATTCCTTTATCGAACATTGAATTGTTTGCATCACATTACGATATAATTTTGATTTATGAATTGTGAATTGGCTCTTTTATGTATATATGCACAATCTATGAATGATAAAATAGATAGCCTTGTAACATGGTGTTGGAAAAAGATTATAGTCTATGTTGAGTCTTCCACGGACCGAGTTATCGGGGCGGTGTGGTTAAGACTGGTATAAACTATGGCTTGGAGGTAGGTGGGATGGAGAACCCCTCAAACTGGCCGTGATGACGTGGTAGCACTCCATGAAAACTCCGGGTCAACGCCAAGCGTGGGGAAATGTTTATATGAAAAATTATAGAAAACCTTTTGACAGATTCTACTAATGGTCATTGGTAGAATAGTGATTTTGACAACCCCAAAGAAAAAAATTTGAAAAAAAAATGAAAATGGGTTGTCGATGAATAATGTATGAGTCAAGGGGGATTTGTTCCAAAAATTCATTTTATGCAAATGACTTTCATATTTGTATTGGAATATACTATGACATATGTATTTGGCACACCTCCCTCACCCCTCATTCATATTCAATATGTTATTATATTCTATTCACTGAGTATTTACAATATTCACTCCCCTCTCTCTAACTTTTCAGAGGAAGCTTAAATTGGAAGCATAGAGTTGGACTAGTGCCGGCTAGAAGAAAACTTTTGGTAACTTTTGATAAGTATTTGAGATGTAAATTTTATTTTTGGAATTGTGTTAGGTGAACCATTGAAGAATATTTTTATACATCTCTTTTTATGTTGGGATTTGATAAATACTTGCACGATTATCATAAGCAAGTATTGGAAAACCTTATTATTACGATGTAGGACTTTATTGAAATTGTTTAAAATTATTTTTGCAAGGTATTTTATTTTTAATAGGACATTTGGATTATATTGTAAATTTCAAAATACATTTTGAGTTTTGTAAAATTTGTGTAAATAACTTGGAATTGATTTGATGGCCGGGTGGGACTCGGAATGACTTAAATTTATTCATAAAATGATTTGAATATTGAAATGTCTTGCAATACCATAGAACATGGAGTGGGGTTCACACGTGTTTCGCGATAACTCGGCGATTGTTATGAACTCGATGAGAGGATCGATGTGTGACAATTCTATTAATATCAGAGCATAGGCTCATGATTTTAATGGTTTAAAGGTTTGAAATATTCCAAAAGTCCCCAAGAGTTTTCCAAAGATTTTAAAAAACTTTTCTGTTTGAAATTTTGGAGTCTAAAAGATTTTTCAAGAGATATTCAACAACCTTCCATGGATCTTAAGAACTAGGGCTCATCTTGTTTTTAGGGGGTTAAGTGCCTAGTCTGAGTTCTAACTTAGTAAACTAAGGATAGTGTTTCTCTTTTTATAGGAAATCATGCCTCCTAGATGAAGGTTGAAGAATGTTAGTGAAATTCCTTCTTCCAAGCACGATTATGGATTGTCCTCGCATGCTCCATCTTCTCCTTCAGCTGCAACTAGCACTCACCCGGCTCCCTCAAATGGAATTCCTCCACTGCCACTTGATGCACTCCGACAATAGACCAAGTGGTGGAATACTTATGGTGTTTACCTCCAAGCCCTTCCTCAAATGTTAGTACCTCCTCCATTGGGCCCAATCATTCCGCCTACCCTTCTGATAGGCCCAATTGCTCCTCCCACCTAAGTAACCACGCCTACCAATCGTCCAACCATCAAGTTATCCAAATTGATCAAAGAAACCCGACAACTTGGATGTGTCACTTTCACGGGGACTAGTGATGTGATAGTGGCGAGAACTGGATAAATTGGATTCGGGAGACCGTGGCCAATATGTGACTCGATGATGAGTTAAAACTATTGGTGACTGTAAAGTTATTGGACGAAGATGCCCGGATATGGTGGGATAATCTTAAGGAAAGGTCCACAATGCCCATTTCTTGGAATGAGTTCTTTAGGAAATTCAATGATAAATATTATACTCAGTTTTACCAAGACTTAAAGAGGAAAGAGTTCCTTCACTTTTGCCAAGGCAACAAGTCGGTGACGAAAAATGAGATGAAGTTGAGGAGATTGTCCTCACTAGTCCTGGTGTTGGTGATTTCCGAGGAGTGGTTATTCAACTAGCTGACCAT
Source organism: Dillenia turbinata (assembly GCA_037126225.1). NCBI lineage: Eukaryota > Viridiplantae > Streptophyta > Magnoliopsida > Dilleniales > Dilleniaceae > Dillenia > Dillenia turbinata. The sequence goes on from JBAMMX010000019.1 coordinate 25,102,070, forward strand.
TTTATTGTGTATCGAGAAGGGATTGTTGGAGATTTTTTGGTGCAGGTCAACGAGTTAATTTTTTCGACAGATTTTTACATTTTGAAAATGGAAGAAGACACCATTACGAATTCAATACCACTACTATTAAAAAGACCATTCATGAAAACTGTAAAAACAAAAATAGATATAGATGAAGGTACCATTTTCGACAAGTTTGATAGCAAGATTATTAAATTTAATATTTTCGAAGCCACGAGATATTTAAATGAATGTCATTTGATTTGTTCTGCTAACATCGTTGATTCAATTGTGTAGGAATTTTTTGAAGAAGAAAATGACACAAACCTTGAATTGGATGCACAATTGAACATTAAGGAGGAGTTGATTGAGGCTTGTGAAATTTTAGAGCTAATATTAGAACCACAATTAAAGTGATTGAATTTGAGTGCACTATTGCTTATTTCTCCTAAGAAATTGTTACACTCTGTTTTGCAAGCTCCCAAGTTGGAATTAAAGACCTTGCTGGATCATCTTAACTACGTCTACCTAGGTGATAAAGAAACCTTGCCCATGATCATAGTAAGGGAGTTGACAGATGAATAAGAAACTCGACTACTCCAAGTTCTAAGGGAACACAAAACAGCAATTAGTTAGACTTTAGCAGATATAATGGGTATTTGTCCTTCAATTTGTATGCATTGAATTCTCTTGGAGGAGGACTCCAAACCAGTGAGAGAATCACAAAAGAAACTAAATCCAACCATGAAGGAAGTGATGATGAAAGAAATTCTCAAACTTTTGAATGAAGGAATAATCTACCCAATTTTGGACAGCAAGTGGGTGAGTCCAATCTATGTGGTACCAAAGAAAACGGGGATCACAGTGGTAAGAAATCAAGACAATGAGTTAGTAGCCATGCGAGTACAAAATGGTTGGCGGATGGTTATTGATTTTAGGAAACTAAATTTAGTCACTAGAAATGATCATTTCCTCTTACCCTTTATTGATCAAATGTTAGAAAAATTGGCCAGAAAATCATTATTTTGTTTTTTTGACGATTTTTCAGGTTATTATCAGATTGTGATCGCACAAGAAAATCAAGAGAAAACTATATTCACGTGTTCATTTGGGATGTTTGCTTATTGGAGATTACCTTTTGGTCTATGCAGTACTCCAAGTACATTTCAAAGGTACATGTTGAGCATTTTTTAATATGTTGAAAAATGCATTAAAGTGTTCATGTATGATTTCATTGTTTATGTTGACTCGTTTGATAATTGCTTAGGATATTTGATCAAAATTCTGAAAAGATACATGAAAACAAATTTGGTTTTGAACTATAAAAAATGTCATTTTATGGTGAAGGAAGGCATTGTGTTAGGGCATGTGATTTCTTCTAGGGGTATAGAAGTAGATAAGGCAAAAGTTGATTTGATTAAGAGTTTACCTTACCCTATAAATGTTAGGGAAATATATGACTTTCTTGAACATGCAAGTTTTTATCATAGATTTATTAAAGATTTTTCAAAAATTACTTTGCTATTGTCCAAGTTGCTTTAAAAGGATATACCTTTCAAATTTGGGAAAAAATGCAATGAAACATTTATTAACCTCAAAAACTTATTGACTATTGCACCAATCATTCGACCACTTGACTGGGATTTGCCTTTTAAAATCATGTACGATGCAAGCAATTTTGCTGTAAGAGCTGTTTTAGGTCAGCGGGTCTATAAGAAAAGCCATATCATTTACTATACCTCAAGAACATTAAATATTGCTCAATGCAACTATACCACCACCGAGAAGGAGTTCTTAGCAATTATTTTTGCTTTAAATAAATTCAGATAAGATTTATTTGGTTCTAAGGTGATCGTGTATTCTAATCATACAGCTTTGAAATATCTATAGACAAAAAAATGAGTCGAAACCAAGGTTGATAAGGTGGATACTCTTACTGTAAGAGTTTGATTTGGAAATCAAGGATTGAAGAGGAGCCGAAACTTGGTAGCTGATCATCTAAGCACGCTAATGAAGAAGAATAACCATTACCCATTTCTGAGATTTTTCTTGATGAGCAGTTGTTTCACTTGAAAGGTACTACCCTTGGTATGCAGATATTGTGAATTATTTGGTCACTTTTTCCTAATCACCTTAGTAAGTTAAGGAAGGAAAAACATTCGATGAAACAAAATATTATGTGTGGGATAAGCCTTATTTGTGAAAATTTTGTTCTGACCAAATAATTAGGAGGTATGTTCCAGAAAATGAACATAAATCCATTTTAGTATTTGGTTATAATAATGCTTGTGGAGGATACTTTGGGCCAAAGAGAATTGCTAGGAAAGTTTTGGATAGTGGGTTGTATTGAGAAACTTTATTTAAGGATGCTTACTTGTTTTGTAAGAGCTGTGATAATTGTTAGTGAACATGTATTTTGTCCCATAGAAATGAGATGTCTCAAACTCCTATTCTTGTTTGCGAAATATTTGATATATGAGATATTGATTTTATGGGTCCATTTCCTTAATCTTATAGATACTTACATACTCTTGGCAGTTGATTATATGTCGAAATGGGTGGAAACAAAAGCTACCAGGACTGATGATTCTAAATCTATTATAGGTTTTATCAAGTCTAACATTTTCAACAGGTTTGGGATTCCTAAAGCCATCATAAGTGATCAAGGGAGCCATTTTATAATCGAGCAGTCAAAACGTTGATGAAGAAGTATGAGGTACATCACCGGGTCACTATGGTATATCATCTATAGACAAATGCACAAGTCTAAGTTTCCAACCGGGAGGTTAAATCCATTTTGGAGAAGATGGTTAACCTAGGGTGAAAGGATTGGAGTTTACATCTAGATGATGCACTATGGGTTTATCGAACAGCGTTCAAAACACCAATAGAGATGTCCCCCTATAGGTTACTCTTTGGCAAATCTAGTCACTTACAAGTGGAAATTAAGTATTAGGCATATTGGGCAATCAAACATTATAACATGAATATGGATGAAGCTGATGAGTCAAGAAAATTACAATTGCAAGAGTTTGAAGAGTTGACACGAATAAGATCTTCAAGGTGAATGGACATAGATTGAAGATATTTGATATGAAGATTTCTACAATACTGGATATTGCATTAAAACCTCCAGATTATTCATCCAACTAAAGTCACCAATGAAGACCGTCGAGTATAACGACGTTAAACAATTGCGTTTGTTGGGAGGCAACTAAAAAATTTTCTAAGAGTTTTATTTAGTTGATAGTAGATTTCTTATTTAATTTTGGGTATTTGACTGGTGTTATTTGTTTCTTTTTTTTTTTTTTAATTTTTGTAGGTGCCCAAGATGAAAAATTTAAAGAGCTGTAATTATTCAAGTTAGGAAACCGACATAGCAATTGAGAAATTGGGCAAAAGTAGTCACTCCTTTAAGGCGTGATCACGTGGAATTCAGAAAGTGAATTTTACATTGGGTAGAAGCAGTCTCTCCTTTAATGCATGATCATGTTGTTTACCACACACAAAAAAAGAGAGAAAGGGGGGCGAGAGAGAAGAGAGAGAGTTACCTCTGTTCATAATCTTCGTGACTCCTTTTCTCCCTTGCAAAAATTCTGTAACTGTTTCGATTGCCACCCATCATCGATCATCCGCCTCTATCAATTATCAACCATCACTCTTCATCAATCATCGATCATCATCAACCGAAAGCCCTCTCCTTTGCAAATCCCCCTTTCAATTGAATACCCTAGTTCGGTTGAAAGCCATCTCCTAGCCTTATGAATCACCATCATCAATCATCACCACAACACCATAGACCTTTCACTATCATCATCATCCATTATCGTAGAATTTTCAAAACCCTAGGTTCCATTTTAGAAAACCCTCTTGAATTCCTAATTTTACCGAAGTCATAATTTTATCAATGGGGAAGAAAAGAGTTGTTGAGCACAGGTATGGCCTGCGCGATTGATAAACAAGAATCACGAACCCCTACGGCTCCTTAATAACAGCAAGAATTGCGTACTAGGCCTCGGGTGTGAATGCCTAAATTGAAGGATCCATAGAGAAGGCCTCGCATATTGTTCTTATAGTCGATTGCAACATCTTCTGGTGTCAACACTACAAGTAAGCCTTCCCCCCTTCGATGGAACCTGAAGAATCACTACTTACAGACCAACAGATGCCATCCACTTAAAAAAAACATAAGTCACGATCTCGAATTACAAAGGGAAAGGCGATCCTTCCTCTAGCTCCATTGAAGTTAGGAGGCTATCTCATGTTTAATTCTGCAGAACACAAGTGCAGGTATTCTGATATCTCCACCAAACCTATTATTTCTTACAAGTGTTTTCATGTTCCTATGCTAGAGTCACTTGACATGCTTGATAGAATCAATGGATTTTTATCTACAATTGGTTAGAGTAATTATATGAATCTAGCATATCCTACAATTAGAGAACTCACATGTGAGTTCTACTCTACCTTTCGGTTTGATACTACTTTAAAGTGGACAGTAGACACCCCAGGAGTCATTGAATTCAGATTGATGAATCGTGCATTTCATTTCTCTTTGACATAATTTAATGAGGTTTTAGGGTTTGTGGATGCACCTGTTTCTTGATCCTCTACTTGTTATTATTCTGTTTGCGATTACACACCTTATTTTAATTCATATTGCTCAAGTATTTGGTCGGAAATGACAAATAACCCTTATCATTTCGATCCTAGTCATTCAAAGAGTCATTATCTTAAGGATCATGCTTTACAAATTATAAAATGATTCTTGGCTTTTTGTTTTTCTGGGAGAAAGGTTAGCTCCGCCGTTTGTACTAAACCAAAATTGTTTTTCTTATGGTTTACAACCCAAAATCTGAAGGTTAATTTTGGTTATTGGCTTGCTATCCAATTTCAGAGTGTTGTGACCTCTACTGCTAAACCATTGATTCTTGGATCATTAATCACACACTTGGCTATTAATTTGAGGGTCTTAGACTTGGAATATCATAACATGAATGTTGCTTGTTCAGCTAAATCATTTGATTTTGACTGCTTGTTGAGAATGGGTGTTGTTTGCAAGTTGGATGGTGTTTAGCATTTTACCTCACCGGGTGAAATCTAGTCAAGATTTCATTCTAGTTTTGTAGGTCCTTCCGACAATTTGAGACCATCTCCTTCCACTTCTCTGGCTTAAATTGTGCATTGATTCTTGGATCATTAATCACACACTTTGTAACGCCGACTCCGCGGTGCCGAAAAATTATACTATCGTTTCTAAATTAAATAAAATATTCCTCAATTTATATATATGAGAAATTTTTAATTTTATTGATTTTTGATTTTGAGGTTTTTAAATTTAATTTTTGGTATATTTTAAATACTTTTTCTGGGATTTGTAAAATAAAGTTAGTATACAAATATATATATATGTAAATAATTATTTATTTATTAAACTATTTATTTACTCAATTAGCTATTTGTAAAATCTATTTATATAAAAATATATATAAATGATAATAATAATAATAATAATAATAATAATAATAATAATAATAATAATAATAATAATAATAATAAAATTGAAATTAGGGTATGAAACCCTAATTTCCCCTTCCCCTTTCCCCTCTCCTCTCTCCCTTTCCCGCGACCCTTCTTCTCTCCCCTCCCCGCGCCGCGCCGCTGCTCCGCCATCCTCCGCCGCAGACGGTCGTCTCCACCACCGCATCCTTGCTCTCTCTCTCTCGCCCTCTCTTTCCTTCTCTCTCTCAGCTTTTCTCTCTCACCCGCAACTCTCTTCCTCTCTTCCACTCGCGATCTCTTCTCCACCACCGCGGCCCTCCACCGTGCTCGCCGCCCCTTTCCGCCACCACCCACGGCCATCCAACCACCGATTGTCTTGCTCTCACCATCTCTCAGTCCCTCAATCGCTCACTCTCTCTCCGGTGAGCTCTCCCCCCTCTCCTAATCGCGCGCGCGCGCAAAGGCAAGCCGCCTCCCGGCGCTCGCGCGACCACCAGCCCGGCGCTCGCCGCGGCATGGCCCCGACCGTCGGCCGACAGCCCCCCAGGCCGCGCGACCCGCCGTGGAGCGCTCCGTCCCTACGCGCGTGCCGTAGCGCCGCCTTGCCTTTGCTTGCACCGCACGAGCGCCCCCGCTCTCTCCTTCGAGAGCCCACTGAAATCTTGTGGCATCTTCACTGCATAGGTAATGGTTGGTCTCTCAATAACCCTAAAGTTTAATTCTTTAGGTGATTTAGTCTAACGGGTAGAAATTGTTTCAATTGGAAATACTACAGGTCCCGGCATGAACTGAATGGCGCACGGAAGGTAGATTTGTGGACTGCGAAAAGCCCTAGGTGAGGGATTTCTACCTGATTTAGTTAATTGAATGTATTTAGGGTAAATTAGGATAAAAAGTGTTGTATATATGTAGAATGTATGTTAGATTCGATTTTATAATGCTTTGGGTGAAATTATATGTGATTATTAAGGTTAGGTATAGAATTTTAAATGAATTGAGTTATTCTAGATGATAGAATCGTATTGACTTGATTTGAATGACTGTTCTTAGAGTTTAATTTGACGAATGCACGAAAATAGTCGAATTTGGGATTTAAGTTTAAGAATTTATGCAGTCTTTTTTAATTATAAGTTGTCCTGTATATGGGAAAACAAAATATTAATTCCGTATGATGAAAATAGGCTTCAATACCTTTAAAATGACATATGGTTTGAAGAAATCGGATGAGAATTGAAAAGTGTATGAATTTTCAAAAAATTTTCTAATTTATAGGGAATTTATGTATTTAGACGTGTTTTCGATTTTGAACGATTTTAGGTTTGAATTTAGCTTGATTTTGATTTGGTTAATTACTTATAAATGGAATGGAAATTGATGACATTGGAGTTTATTCATAAATTTGAGAATTAAGGTTTGTACAAACTTAGGGAAAATGATAAACTCTAAGATTAATTAGAAATTTGATGATTTATGTGATACTTTGATTAGGTTGATCTTATTGGAGACTCGAGGAGTCGAATTGGTTTGATTTTGGAAATAGGGAGTGATTACCCTCCCGTATACTGTGAGTGGGACCCTAATCTCTTGCATGAAATAGTGAAACTTGATTTTACATTGTTTTTAAACAAAACATGCTTTGATATGCCTTGATTTGATGTGTGATATTTAATCTCAAATCTGTTTTGTGATTCGTGCTTATATTTTCTACGATTATGCATCCATGTTTGAAAAGAAATAAAATTGTGCCATGATTTGAGAAATGGAATGTTTTCTATACTACCATTGCATCAGTTGTTGATTTGAAATGATTTTGATGAAATGTATTTGGTACACGTATTTGAAATGTTTTGGATAAACTGTGAGGGCACCGGGATGCCCACTTGTGATGCGATATTATGATGACATTGATGATTCCGTAGCTACGAAATGCGTTTGTAGAGGCATGAGTTGCCCGGATATGCTTTGGCCAGAGGTATCCGCAAACGTCATGATTGGGATATGTATGGGCCCGGTTGAACCGAAAGGGGAGGTCCGTCAAAATAGACGGTCTAGCACCGGGAGTTGCTTGTACATGATTGTGATATTCCGTATGGGCCCGGTTGAACCATGTATTGGGGAGGTCCGTCAGCATAGGCGGTCTAGCACCGGGAGTTGCTTGTACGTGGTTGTGATGTTCTGTATGGGCCCAGTTGAACCGAAAGGGGAGGTCCGTCAGAATAGGCGGTCTAGCACCGGGAGTTGCTTGTATATGATTGTGATATTCCGTATGGGTCCGGTTGAACCATGTATTGGGGAGGTCCGTCAGCATAGGCGGTCTAGCACCGGGAGTTGCTTGTACGTGGTTGTGATGTTCCGTATGGGCCCAGTTGAACCGAAAGGGGAGGTCCGTCAGAATAGGCGGTCTAGCACTGGGAGTTGCTTGTACGTGCCAACGTCGGGGTAGAGAGCTATTTTGAAACACTTTGCATAATAAAACCCCCGATGCGCCTGTCCTTGGTCATGGTTGACCTTTGCCAGGATTCTTTCGGCTAGCTCTATGTTATACTTGATTTTTAAATGGATGCATATATGTGTAATATCGTGTGATTGCATAAATGAGTTTATTATATCGAACATATCATGTTTTATTGCGAAACTTGAGTTATTGTTACGAATGATATTGTTTGACACTTCAATTTTCACCAACACTATTAGTACTTGAGATTTTCCCCTCACTCACTGAGTATTCTTTCCCGAGTACTCACCCCTCCTCTTTCCCTCCCCAGACAGGATTTTTGTGCTGGAGCGACATTTCAGAGTATAGAGTTTGGTGGATTTGGGTGATTCAGAAAGGTGAGATCTTAAGTTTAAATTGAAAGATGAAATATGTATTTAATTTCGACCCTGCGAGGTCTTATTGAGGTCCGTAGTTGGCCGTGTACTTATTTTGGGATGACTGTATAATTTATGTATATTTATTTGCGAAACTCTCATATTTCATTTGCATTGAGGCGATTGTACGTATTTGAATGTTACTTGGGAAATTTGTAATATATTTGTATAAATTTAGGCCCGTTCAGTGTGGCGGCTGTTCATGCTCCAGTTGGGCATGACAGTAGAGGTCTATGGCTAGGACTGTTGGTGATTTGTTAGCCTTACGTTGTCTGGATGTCGGTTGTGAGATTGGTGGATGGTTTTGGAGAGGCCGGGATGGCCATTTGGTTTATTTTCAGATTGATTTTGAATTATACAGGTTTATGCATGTTATTTGTACATTGGGAGACCTCCGATTTATGGGGAGGTTCTGTCCGATTTTTTGTAGAAATACAGCCGGCATCCAGGGCAACGGGCGGCTGTTCACGATTCCCGGTTCGGGGCGTGACACACTTGGCTATTAATTTGAGGGTCTTAGACTTGGAATATCATAACATGAATGTTGCTTGTTCAGCTAAATCATTTGATTTTGACTGCTTGTTGAGAATGGGTGTTGTTTGCAAGTTGGATGGTGTTTAGCATTTTACCTCACCGGGTGAAATCTAGTCAAGATTGCATTCTAGTTTTGTAGGTCCTTCCGACAATTTGAGACCATCTCCTTCTACTTCTCTAGCTTAAATTGTGCATGACATGCAACAACATATCTCGCAGCTAGAGAGGAACATTCAAGCACTCACTGACTTTGTGGGTTTTTAACTCACATTTCCGCCATCACCTTAGGGGAGTTCTCTCTCTCTTTTCCCATCTTTTCATTGTCCTACTTTATGGCTTAGCATCTTTTCATTTCTCATCTCTCCCTTTTCCTATCTTTATTGCATTAGGTGGTTTTCTAAAACTAGTTTTTAGTTTAACATTGTGCCCAATTTCTTACCTTCTGTATACATTGAGGACAATGTAGGATTTAGGTGTGGGGGAGGGATTATATGCCAATATTATTTTTGTCTATTTTCTTTGGAACTTTATACTCTTCTGATTTTGTCACGCGATTTTTGTATATCTCGATTTTGGGCAAGTATATCTTAGTCGAATGTTGTGTATAGTGCGAAACAAGTGTCATTCCCACAAGGATATTATGTATTACCAAATATAAAATGTCCTATCTAAATTGAAAAAAATAAATCAAGATTGTAAAAATATTAAAATTACGAAAATATCAAAAACATAATATTGAAAAATGAAAACTCTAATTTTATAAAACCCTAGGATATCGATTTCATCTGTCTCCAATTTTTTCACATGGTTGAATTCTTTCAAATCCCTTAAAGTTTATTGACTAAAAATTCATTTTTGATGATGACAGATTTCTCAAGATTAGATTCACCCAATGGTCATGCAATGAAACCCTAATTCGACTAACCAAAACCCAATGGTCATGCAATCTTGATTAGGCTGAACTGCATTAAGATTTATGGAATATCTGTAATTTAGGGTTTCCCCTAAAATCCTCACACACAGAGTTAATCATCCGTCGATCTCATAACCCTATATGGATTTTATTGTATTGGTCAGATTTCATACAATCTTCTCTCGATCTCATGCATGTAATCGCAAACCATCAAATCGCAGGTACCTATACGAATGAAGCATTAAGTTCAACAATAAAATCTCATAAAAAAAATATGCCAATAAAGATTTAAGAAAAAGAAATAAATCAAACCATACTATTAATCAAAGAACAAAATCCATCAAGTCCAAGGAATAAGAAATCTAAGTAGACATGATAAAGAAAAGCAAGAAAAGTAAAGAAAACATCCCCTTTGCATTCGAAGGAATCCTCCTCCAAAGGAGGTGGCTGCTAGGGTTTCCTCTCTCCTTATATAAAGGATGTCTCCTCCTTACAATCTAATTGCTAAGAGTCCTAAATGACTTAAAATTTGTGGGTCTTCATAACAGCTTGATATTTCATTTGGACTTGGGCTTTTGGAACTCATGGGCCTTGATTTCCAGCACTGCAGTAATTTTGACTCAAATTTTGGATATCTTCTGGCCTGACCCAGCCTCTGAGGTCTTCATGAGATTTGTAGGCCTTGAAGTCTTCTTTTCAACCCAACAAGAATCAGATCAATCGGATATCGGAATAAAAAGTTATACAAAAAATACAAACAACTGTCTGTGCAATCCAATATTCTTAAATAAGCCCAATAATCCTAAAATAAAGCCCACGAAAATAATCAATGTAAAATCATGAAATAAAATCTAAAAATAGTCCTAAAAGTCATAAATAAAGGCTAAAATAAAATAAAATAAAATAAATTTAAGTGTATAAAAATATCATTATTAGATTTTTGTTTGAGAATAATTTTGATTTAGTATACGTTGTTGGTTTGAGATGAAATGCACGAAAAAGACAAGTGTGCTTAGTTGTTTTGGATAAAAATGTTTTAAGTATCCCATTGATTTTAATGATTGAATTAAATTAAAATGTACCCTTTTTAAACACTTCTGTAAGTTTTTGAGTTTTAAGAGTATAACATCATCTTTGTTCTAAACTTTCTTTGATGAGTGTTTATCAATTATAGTGTGTTTATTTTAGAACTTGCTTTGTTATGCATTTTGAGACCGCATCCATAAGTTCATGTATTATTATGATGGGGGCACTTAGGTTTACCCCTTTTAGCTATCGAAAAAAAAAAAACCTTTCCATGCATATTATTTCCCCCTAGTGAACCCATTTGAGCCTATACCCTTTTTCTTTATTTATAACCTCATTAATTGACATATAAATTTCTTTTTATGCTTAATCTTCTTTTTGATCCTTATATCAAAGAAGCATGTGATTAGAGCATGAATGTGTGGTTATTTATAAAAGGGAATGTGGTAACTTTATTTTGGGGATTGCTTTTAGGGATTCAATCATATGATTGAGTCTAAATTGTGTATGCACTATATCTTAGTTCATCCTCGAGATTGTCTTAAAAACAAAAAAACAAAAAAATGAAAAAAAAAAGAGAAAAAGAAAAATTCCCATAAATTGAGATTGAGGAATTTGAAAAAAGAATTTTTTTTCCCCAAAAGTTTTGATCAAGAAATGAGATGGTCTTGATTGGGTTATTTTACTTTTGGGTTGATCTGGTATTCCATGCTATTGGATGAGTTTGATAGCAGAAAATAGTCTTGTAATTCTTGGTATGCTTCTTTTGATATACATTACACACTACATTCACCTTCTATCCCACCTTTACCCAAGCCAAGTTACAACTAAAGACTTCTGGATTTTTGTTTTGAATTCATTTAATTAATGATGAAGATTTGATAAATAAACAAACTTATGGTAATGACATACTATATTTTGATTTGAGAGCTATTGATATGTCCTTTAAACACTTTGAGTATATAGAGTAAATTTCTTGTGAGGGTATTGGATCTTGTTATATTGAATTTTGATGAGATTATTGAGTTTGATAGGATGTTTATGTTTTCTCTTAAGGTTATGTAACTATGATCACTTGTTTTCTAGATTGTTGTTTTGGTTTGAATTTTTTAATGTGTATTGAATTTGGATTGTTTGAAGATGAATTGAAGGAAGGAAAGGAGTGAAGAGGAGAATGGTTGTGTGGCATTGGTATAGTAAATGCTTGAGGATAAGCATTGGTTTGGTGTAGAGGAGTTTGATAATGTGCAAAATATTGAATTTATTGTTGATAATATGATTTTATTTTAGATTGGCTAGTACTTTAATGGCTGGTTTTTATGATTTTTTATTTTTAGATAATTAAAATCAAAAGATTTAGTCAAAGTGGGCTTAATGAGGCAATTTGGAGTTAAATGGTTCAAGACATCAAAATTGAACCTATGAAGAAAAGAAGAAACTTGAATTTTAATTTTAGTTAATTTTAGTAGAATTTTACTTTTAAATTAAAATTATTTTTTTAGGAGTTAAAAATTTTTATTTTCCTAATTTCGATGAGCAGTTCTTATCTTTTGGATAGAGACTCCCTTTTGATCTAGAAGACAAAAAAAAAATAAAGAAAGGGAAGGGGCACTTTCCTTACGTCACTATTCATCCAAGAGAGGGCTTGGACGACTGTTGCTCATTAAGATTTTCTTTTGCATTATTTTTTTTCCTTCAAGAAACATTTTTATTTGTTTTTATTGTTAATGACTCAAAAGAATATGTTTACCATCATGAGTGGCTAATTTCTTTTCTTCTGATTCAAGAAAAATTTTCATTCGATTATTTTCACTGTGAAGTTATGTACTTAATTTAATTTCTTAATTTTTTAATTCAAGTATTCGTTGATTTTTGATTTTATTTGCATGAAAATTTAATATTGTTTAATCTGACAATTTAATTCAATATTATTCTTTCTATAACTATCTAGAATTTTAGTTATCCGTAATTATCATGAATGAATGGTACAAATAACAACTAGTTTATTTATATTTATAGGTTTTTTGCCAATATTCATATTTAATCTAGAAAATCGATGGAATAAAATTGAATAATTGTGGCTATCCCAATTATTTGTATTTTGATTTAACTGTTTTCACAAAACTTAATTCAATCATTATATTGATATGAAACGCTATCGTACATAGTCAATTAATGACATGTTTTGATTGCATGTTGAGTTTTGTCAATTTATTTAGAAAATTATAAGATTTATTACAACTATCGTAATAAATATAAGATTAAATGCTTGAATTAAAAGAATAATATTTTTAACCTATGATCAGTGAAACAATTGAATGTGATAAACCTTTAAATCAAAATTTTGGTAGATTGAATTTTCTCTTGATTTTTGTTATTTTGTATTGTCAATTTATTTCTTATTTTTAAGTTGTTAATTTTTAGTTTAGAAATTTAAATGATAAATCCCTCATTTTTATTTTAGCATGAAATTAAGAAATTAAATTAATTTAATTCCAATGGAATTCGACTTGGTACTATTATTGACACAAATTTGTTTGTATTGTGATTATTAAACCGTTCGTTGTGACGTGTAAAAAGAATTAATCGGATATTTTTAAGAATATTTGACATCAAATTTGTTTGCACATCACTCACTAAATATTTTGTACTCACACTCCTTTCCTATTTTCGTTAGAGGAAGCCTAGCTCGAAAACTTGGATATTATCTAGTGCTGGTCTGAAGAAGATTTCTCTTGTTGATATTATTAGGTACTTGAAATGAGGATACTTTTGGGGAAACAGTGTAGTTTGGACCATGGAGGAAAATTTTTGTGAATTTTTAAAAGTTTGGATTTGTCAAATACTTACTGTTTATTTATAGTAAGTATTGTAGAATCTTTACTTACAAATATTTGGAACTCTCTGTGTTTGGTACAAATTCTTTTTTCAAGACTTATCAGTTTCAACAGGACATTTTGATTGTTTGATGGATTTTAAAATTTGTTAGTACTGAATTTTCCCTTGGTAGGGACCTATGTCGATTCTGTGAATATATTTTAAAATGGTTGGAATATTGGAATGCCTTGCGTTATCTCGAGACACGGAGTGGATTTACATGTGTTTAGAGGTAACACGACGATTGTCACATGCTCGACTAAGGGGTCGGGGCGTGACAAATATTAGTAATTATCAATAATAGTAATTTAAATTACTAATTATATAAAATTAGTAATTATTTATATTATATAATGTTATATAATGTAATTTTCAATATTATATAATTTTAATTTAAAAGGACATCCAACCAATTACCCCAACTGTTAGATCAATTGCAGTGTGATATGTCTATTTCAGAGTTTGCCCCAACCATTAGATGAAATGTGATTTTCTCCGATTTGGAATTGACAACATGGTAGAAAAGAAATCAATTTGGGATTACTTTTGTGGCATACAAATGTTTCATTGATTTTTCAATAATATAATGTCAATATTACATTACTATTTATTATGCTACAATGGGTATGTAATCAAATTTACATAATTTCTTTTATTGGTTATGAATCTAAAATACTCTAGAGAGATTACATATGAGGTTAAATAGATTGTTCGTGGACCAGATCCATTAGTTAGAAATTATAATGGGTATGTAATCAATGGATATCAATTCCATGTAAAAAATCATGAGAAGTGCCTTCAAACTCAGAATTCAGGAATTGTGGTAGTAGTGAATGACATTAGTTATGCAAGTGGTAGGAATAAAAAACCCATTGATGGTAAAGTTAATTATTATGGAATGTTAAAGCAAATCATCCAAGTAAACTGTAATGGAATGTATACATTTATGTTATTCAGTGTGAATGGGTCCAACTACAACGAGGATGCAAGAAGGATAAATTTGGTTCAACACTTCTAAATTTCTCCTATCTGAATCATATGGTGCCGATTTATTAGATGATTCTTATGTGTTGGCATCCTAACCAAAGAAGGTATTTTATTTGGCTTATGAAAGGCATAAAGATGGCTTGTTGTAAAGCATGTCAAAGTTAGAGGTGAATTTGACCTGGGTGATGAAGTAAGAAGGTATGGGTTCGGACTAATGTTGATAAAGATGGAGCAGATATATCAACACAGATAAATGACAATGATGAGGTTGATAGAGTAGGATGAGATGCATATACATACAAAATGTAATAAGATTTCGTTTATACATTATGCAATCATTGATATCTTTTTGGTGCATGATATATAGTGATATAGCTATAATGCGTGGTAACATGTGGTAAAAGTATGATTTTTTCTTATTTGTACTGTTGATAGAATTATGAGAAAGACACGTGACGGACTAAAAGTCTGGAAAAAAGCGTGTAATGAAAAAACAAGCGAGCAAAGAGTAAAAGTGTAAATAAAAAAAAAAAAGTGCGAAAAAATTTACAAAGAGACAAAAGGTTGAAAAAAAGGACGGATTTTGAAAATTTGTTTATAAAAGTAAGGAGGTCAAATGACTAAATCCAAATACATTTTGAATCATCCTCTTAAAACTATCAAATCTCTCATTCCCTCAAAAGCTCTCATCTCTCTCAAAACTCTCAAAATTCATCAAAAGTTATAACTTAACAAAACATAAACATATTTTCAGTCTTATTCCGTTGAAATTTCTCATGATCTAACGAAAATTTATACACAATCAAATATATTTTCAACCAAAAATCAAAAGTTTTTACTTCCCCTGAAATCTATACAATCAGTCAAGTATATTTTCAACCTCGAAACCTATCCAAACTCTCACTCAAGTTCTTATTGAAGCTCTTCATAACATATATTCAAATATGAACAAATATATCCAACAACGTCTTTGTAAAGTTTCATCAAAAGATAATTACATTTTTTTAAATAAAAAATTACTCGATTATCTTGGATTTTGTTGGATTGTGTTGAGAATAGGTATTTAAAAGATTTTAGATTTTTTAGCTATAAATATGGGACGAATTAAATAACGGATGAGTATTCATTTTACTTGCAATTAACTTTACCCATATAATACTTCAAAGTGGTTTATTTTCATCATTACAGATGACACAATCTAAAAGGACAAAACTTTTTAGAGTTGGGCTTTATATTATAAGTTGAACATGATCAGATGGTGGTTTAGTTTCTATGAAAGCATCAGAATTTGTGGTAGGGATGATTATCTTTCATGTAATTCTAATTGATATGTTTATAGGACATTGAGATTTGATTCACTTTATTTATTACAGGAAATGTTTAAGAGTGGAATTGAATTTATTGGCAGTGAAGAAGGGCAAGTAGAAAGTTTGGATTTGTCTTATTGAAGTGACATCGTATCTAAAGTTAACGGGTTTGATTCGAGGAGAAGAATTAGATGTGTGGAGAAAGACTTATTTAGGTATGAATGCCATTTTTCTGGTTTTCAACTTAATCTTACTAATTTCACATTTGTTTTTGAATAATAATCTAAATAATTTGTATTATTAAGTTCTTTCAATACCAAATGTTGGGAGTGCATATAAAAGTCAACCATCATCATCACTACCCGATTCCATTGTAAAAGGTAATATTTTCATTTATAATCATTCTTTACAATATCACCATGTAATTGTATTTATTTCACTACTGGTTTTTATGAATAGATTAACATGAAGGATTATGCATAAAATTGGTTACTGCTATTCAGTTATCTGCTTAATTTTGGAATTATTTGGCTTTGATGCAGGTGCCTTCAAATTGTGATGGTAACATTTTTTATGATTGAAGTGAACATTTTTTGTTTTAGTATCTCATAAAATATGCAATTGTGGGACATGCAATCTTTTTGGTCTTATATGTATCTGTCATTCTATTTACAAATCAATATATCAATCATTTTTTCATATTAATACAATCCTTATTACGTTTATATTATTTTTATAATTTCTTTATTTTATAGTCTCTTAATTTATCTATTGTAAATTAAATCTACACCATCTTAAAAAAAACCATTAATATTGATATCATGTGGTAATTAATGATAAAAGACAATAAATTTTCCTATCAATGATAATAAAATGCATTAACATTTCCAAACACTTGAGATAAATGACGATAAAATGCATACTTATAGTAACTGATGATAAAATACAGTAAGTAACTTTTCCTAATAGTTGTGGTAACTGTTGATAAAAAGCAGTAATATTTTCTAACACTTATGGTTACTGACGATACAAGATAATAACTTATACTAACATATGTGGTAACTGATGATAAAATATAATAATATTTTCTAATACTTTTCTAATCGATGATAAAAGACAATAATTTTTCATAACGCTTGTTGTAACCGATGATAAAAGACGGTAACATTTCCTAACACTAGTAATAACTGACGATAAAAGATAGTAATATTTCTAATACATATGATAATCGATGATAAATGATAGTAATATTTATTAACAATTATGCTCACTGACGATAAAAATCAGTAACATTTCTTAATACATGATAATCGACGATAAAAAAATAACTTTTAACTAATATTTTTCAAACCAATGATAAAAAACATTAACTTTTTCTAATGCATGTGGTAACTAATGATAAAAGATAATAAATTTTATCAATGGTTTTTTTACCATCAGTATAGATTTAGGACATACTCCAACAGTGATCAAAACTGTTGAGATAGATTTATCTCGATTGGTGTATAACCTAGAAGGTCCATTCATCGAAAAAGGTTCTACCGATGATTTTAGTAGATTTTATGGAGGGTTTTCGTTTGTCTAGAATCGACATTTGTTTTGTACTGACATGGAGCGTCAAAGAAATGCTATAAACACAATCTATATATGGTATAATATAATATGCCATAGAAAAGAGGTCAAAGAGAAATAGTGGAGGATGAGACAAAAAGGTACCAGTGAGGGGAAGAGAAAGAAAGAAACGAGAAGAAGGGAGAGATTGAAATGGCCGAAAGGGAGTGAAAGATTCAATAATAAAACTTCAGGCATCATAATCAGATATAAGAATCTATGGTCCAATAATTTCACCTCTTCCAAAATTCAATTATATGCAAATACA
Organism: Dillenia turbinata; assembly: GCA_037126225.1. Taxonomy (NCBI): domain Eukaryota; kingdom Viridiplantae; phylum Streptophyta; class Magnoliopsida; order Dilleniales; family Dilleniaceae; genus Dillenia; species Dillenia turbinata. The sequence continues at coordinate 25,119,966 of JBAMMX010000019.1, forward strand.
ACATTAGGAAACTTTACGGGCATAAGAGTAAGAAACATCAACATCAAAGAGACTAATATATGGAAAAAGAATTATTTTTTTTATTAATTTAAAATCAAAATTATCAATTTATAAAAAATGATTATGACTATTAAATCGTTCATTGCGACGTGAAAAAAGAATTAATCGGCTATTTTAAGAATATTTGATTGAATTTGCGGAATTTCGTCGAACACTTTCTTGGCCTCATGTTACTTGTAATGACCGAGTTGCTCCAGTCAAAGTCCTTGCTGCCTTAGCCGGCTTCTTCTCAGCCGCTTTTGGCTTGTCGAAGTTTCGTTGCCTTTGTCGGCTTCTTCTCAGCCACTTTTGGCTTCTCCGCAAACTTTAGCCTTTGGAACTGCCTTTGTCTTGGCTGGAGCAGCTTTCGGCTTCACAGTAGGTTTTGACTTTGGCTTTGGCTTCTCCGTTGCTTTTGATTTTGGCTTCGCAACTACGGCTTTAGGCTCGGTCGGAGCATTAGCCGGTTTCGGTCTAGTAGCCTTTGCATTTGGCTTCTTGGGAGATGCAGCTGGTTTCTCCTTCTTCGGCTTTTACTCCACCGGATCAGCCATAGTCTCCACCACTACGGTCACTTCCTCCACAGTCGCCATTTCAGCGAACCACAAATTCAATAGGAAAGTCGATAAAATTTCGATTAAAATTTGGTCGAGTTAGTAATCGATCAAATCCAAGAATCAATTGAAAAGAAAAATCAATCGAATCACACACCGATTTGAAGAAAGGGGAGAATTGAAGAATACCATGATTAAAAAAATAATACGCCAACTAAATTATTAATTAATATTTTAATTAATTAATTAATTCAATCATTAGTTATACTAACTCTAAATCTATTCCATTAACTAAAAATTGTGTCTTGTAAGAGTTGTAGGGAGTGTGACGTAAGAAAAGGGGTATATATATTTTTTATTTTTTAAAATATTGAAAATTTAATTATTTATTTTAAAAAATATAGTTAATGAAATTATTTGATATTATAATAATAAAAATATTTAATGATAGAATAATATTTATTATAATTTTAATATTATTAAGTATACATAATACACTGAGATAATATATAAATATTTTTATTTTTATATTTAATATTTTTCTCTTTTCTTTATTAATCTTCATTCACTTTCCTTTTCTCTTAAATCTTATCTATATATAAAATTACGATGATTAAAATCCCATTTTAACTCTTGTCACAAGAGCAAAATAAGTAATGTCTTATGAAGATTACAGAGAATTCCACTTCTACCACATAAACAAAAAATTATTAATCAATAAAAATAAATTTTACATCATAACTACATAAATTATTTAATTTTATTTCATTATTGTATTTAACTTATCTATAAGGTTTCACCTCGGTGTAATTGTGGACACGTGGCCAAGTATTTTAATAAGTCATTAAACCGCACAAATGAGACCTCAATCTCAACTCATCGAATGTGGCATTTTCCTTTTCCAACGCACTAAAATCATGGTGGTGAGGTCATGGCTTACGTGCCTTGCAACAAAATGTTATAATTTCTTACCAGGAAAACTAAGGGCTAATCCTTTTTTACCGGGAAAACTAAGGGTTAATCCTTTTTTATTGGCCTGTAAATAATCCTTTCACGTTTCCACATCAGCAAAATCACCACCACTTACTCTCTCTTTCCTTTTCCAACGCACCAAAATGAAGGTGGTGAGGTCATGGCTTACGTGCCTTGCAACAAAATGTTATAATTTCTTATCCGCCTGTAAATATTCCTTTCACGTTTCCACATCAGCAAAATCACCACCACTTACTCTCTCTTCCTTTTCCAACGCACCAAAATGAAGGTGGTGAGGTCATGGCTTACGTGCCTTGCAACAAAATGTTATAATTTCTTATCCGCCTGTAAATATTCCTTTCACGTTTCCACATCAGCAAAAGCACCACCACTTACTCTCTCTTTCCTTTTCCAACGCACCAAAACGAAGGTGGTGAGGTCATGGGCATGGCTTACGTGCCTTGCAACAAAATGTTATAATTTCTTATCAGGAAAACTAAGGACTGATCCTTTTTATCCGCCTGTATATATTCCTTTCACGTTTCCACATCATCAAAATCACCTCCACTTCATCACTCTTATTTAGGACCGTTTGAACTTATTTAAAAAAAAAACTTATAAATACTTAGTATTTATAAATAATTTTTTAACTTATAAATTTATTTTAATTTTTTTAAAAAATAAGTTATTATCTGTTTGGATAAATGTTACTTAAAAGTAATTAACTGTTTGATAAAATAAATACTTATAAACTATATAAAATTGAGAAAAGATCAAAATAGACATAAGAAATGATATAGTTGTAATTTTTATTAAATACAAAATGGTATAGATATAATTTTATTGATCAAAATGACTTATTTTAATTGTGCTTATAAGCACAAAAATGAAAAAACTAATGAAAGCAGTTTATTATTTTTTTAGTTTATAAGCACTTTTTTGACTTATAAATAATTTTATAAATTTTGATTGCCAAACAGTTAGAATTTTAATTTTGCCTTATAAACTGGTTGAACCAGCTTATAAGTAATCCCAAACACCCTCTTAATTTATACAATACGCTACTCATCCAACGTCAAATATTCACAATTATTAAAAGTTTACTATTTTTAAATTTTAAAATAATTAAAATCACAAATTCTAAATTCTAAATTTTAGAGCTTATTAATACATTAACTCATATTATATATAATAAGAGTTCTGACGATCCTAAATTCTAAACCTTAAAATTTAAATTTTAAACTTTAAATTCTAAACTTAAATTTTATTAGTTTTGTATCGATCCATACTACAATAAAATTAACTTGATTATTGGTTCTATTTGGATTTCGTTGTTGTCAAAATTATGAGTATTAATTTGAGTGTTTTGTGTTTTTCTTTTTACTTGTATATTAAAATGTGTATGTTTTGTTTAAATTTAAATAATTTTTATTTTAAATTTAAATTTATATAATCTTGTTATTAAAAATTATAAATATTATATAATTAATATAATGTATAAAGTTAGTTACAATTAATAATTCATTATAAAATTTTAAATAAAAAAATATAAGAAAATCATTTTTTTACCCCTCGGGCCAGAGCCAACTACTTCCTAATTCTATAATAAACTATATTCACAGTACAAAAACTAATATGCAAAAGAAACACAATAACATGGATTCAACGAGTGGGTCAAAGGGAACCAAAAAAAAAAAAATCATATATAAGGTCCAGGTTGAGAAAAACACAAGAATGCGAAACAATGAAAACGAGGCCTTTACAAGGAGATGCATGTTGCCGACGCAGATTCTTGGAGAAAATCATTAGTTAGCTTCTCAGAGATTACTATTCATTGGTCAATAGAGCTGCGTGTTTTTTTCCCTATTAAATTGTGAAGTGATCAGAACCCAAAAAAACCAAGTCAAGGGCCATTTCTCAATTTTATTCTTAAAACATTAATATTTTTTATTTTATTTTTAATATTAATGTTTTCATTTGAAATTTCATATTTCTTGTGTTATTAATTTTACTATCAAAATTATTTTTTAATATTGATTCCGTATTTTTTTATCATCAATATTTTAATTTTATATAGTTATTACCGAATAAAAATAGAAAATAATATAAATTGAGTGAGTGGAATCATAATATAACCTTTTCTTTTTTTTTTCACATTGAAAGTTTTTTTTTTAACTCCTTTTTTTTTAATTTACTTCTTAATATATATATATATATATATATATATATATATATATATATCCAAATATATGAACGTTTACAATATTAAATTAAAATTAAAATATTTATAAAATATTAAATTATTTATAAAAATTTTATATTAAATATTAATTCTTATAACTTTAGGATTACAAATAAATTATTACATATTAAAAATATTTAATTCTTACAACATTAATATTTTTTATTTTTATATTAATACTTTTATTTAAAATTTCATATTTCTTATATTATTAACTTTACTATCATTTAAATCATTTTTTATCATTGATTTCATATTATTTTTTTTTATTTTTATCAAAAATATTTTGATTTTATATCGTTATTATTGAATAAAAATAGAAAATAATACAAATTGAGTTAGTGGAATCATATATTTTTGTACTAGGGTATTATTTTATTTGTTATTTATTTACTAAATTGCACTTACAATTTTTATTTAATAATAATAATATAATTACTATAATTTTAAATTTATATATATTTAATAACTACAACATGTTATGGTCATCATAATTTGACTATACTCTGTTTTTGTACAATCTTATCTTTGACATTTTTACTAAGAATATGAAAAAAAAAATTATTATGATTTATTGAAAGTCAAGAGGTATTTTAAGAAAAATTAAAATTAAATAAAATGGAATTGCATTGTGTTTTAATACAATAATTATATAACAATTATTTTAGTTTTTTAATGAAATATTTAATTTTTACAAATAAATATTTATATTTTTATAAGAAAAAACGTTCATTTTAACAAATATATATTACAAATATAATAAGATAAAATAAAGATATTTTTGAATAAATTGATTTATTATATGTTTGATTAAATTTTGTTATATGTTATGATGATACCCATGTTTTAAAATCAAAAACACATTAACAAAAATCTCCATTATAATTAAAAATTTATTGAAAAATAAATTTATTCATTTTTAATTGATCAATTTCAATATAATTATAATTTCAAAATTGATTTATTAAAAAATAATTTTAAACATTCTCAAAATATTTGGCTATTTTTCAATTTTTGTCATTTATTAAAATAAATTTTTCATAAAAAATTTTACAAAAAAGGAAAGATATTTACTTGGTAATATTAAATAATTAATATTTAAAAATTAAAAAATTTATAGATTAAATATATAATACATATATTCAAACAATTGAATACTTACAATATTAAATTAAAATAAAAATATTTATAAAGTGCCAAATTATTTATATAAATTTTATATTAAATACTAATTCCTATAAGTTTAGAGTTAAAAATAAAATATTATGTATATAAATATTTAATTCTTACAATATTAATATTTTTTATTTTATTTTTAGTATTAATATCTTAATTGAAATTTCATATTTTTTAAATTATTAATTTTACCATCATTTAAATCATTTTTTAGCATTAATTCTATATTTTTATTTTATTTTTGTCATTAATATTTTAATTTCATATTTTATATTTCTTGAATCATTAAATTTAGGGTTTGAAAATTTTCTTTTTTCAAAAAAAAATTTACCACAATTCCTATTATCATTAATTTTAAAGTCAACTTTGTCTCATTGGGTCTCTTTTCTCTTTACTTGAAACAATGCCAATACAGATTGGATAAGTATTTTAATTATTTATGGAATATTTTCTTTCATTTGCTGTAAAAATTTTTAATGGAAATATTTTCTTTTAAACTTTTTGTGAAAATTTATTTTAAAATTTTTACTTCCTTTTTTTTAACAAATATTTAAAAAAATTTTCAAATTAAATTCTTTTAATAATTTTTTGCAAAAATTCTTTCTTTTAATAATTTTTCAAATTTTTTGCAATAAATAATGATGAAAAATTTTTGTTACAACTCTTTTTAATAATTCTTTTAAACTTTTTTTACAGCTTTCTCTCATTCAAATTTTTAACGAAATTTTTCAATTTTTTTGCAAAAATTCTTTCTTTTAATAATTTTTCAAATTAAAATTTTTTCCTTTTGTTTTCTTTCCTTTTATTTGTAAAAAAAATTTTATGGAAAATTTATTTTAATAATTTGCAAAAATTTTGTTTTTTTAATAAAACTTTTTGCTCTCTGTAAATATTTTCTTTTAAATATTTTTGCTTTCTTTTAGTGATTTTTCAAACTTACATTTTTTTTCTTTTTTTCCTTATTTTCAAATTCTTTTTTTTGAAAAATTTATTTTAAATTTTTTATGCAAAATTTATTTTAAAATTTTTGCTTTCTTTTTTTCTTTTTTACAAATAATTGAATACTTACAATATTAAATTAAAATTAAAATATTTATAAAATACTAAATTGAAAATTAAATTATTTATATAAATTTTATAATATTATCTGATTTATTTCATAAGAGTTTTCAAATAAAACAGTTTTTTGTTTTTTGGGCTAGGTAATCAACTAATGTCATGTACTATTTTTCTATTTAAGTGCTCCAGAAAGGAAAAAAAACTTCATTACACCATATCATAATTTGTTGAATATCATATTCTTTATATTTATCTTAATGTGAATTTTTATAAATTTACATTTCCATATATATTTTTTTATTACTATTTGATTGATATTGTTTAATATTATTATCTAACTCATATAAATTAAAACTAAAATATGTTAACATATTTTATTTTTTATATGCATCAAACTCTAATATCACGGTTAGAGTATTATATCTTTTGATATAATTATTATCATTAAATATTATTATTTCTAAAAAATGATCATCATTATTTTTTTTAATACAAAGAGATGCAAACAAATGAAATCAAATTGGGAAAGGAATGATGAAAGTAGAAAAATTTTACTATTTGAGTTTTTCGAAAGACATATGATTATCACTATATTTACTATATTATATAAATAAATTAATAATATAAAAAATGATTGAATTCACGTATTGAGATATTTATAAATATAATAACTATTTATATAGTTAAAGAAATATAACCACATCTTTTGAATATCTCGTGTGTCTGCACAGACCCGAAAACTAGTATATATGTAATCAGTAGTTTCAAGTTGAGATCACGGATCTCCTGGAACCAGCCCTCTCTCTCTCTCTCTCTCTCTCTCTCACTCACTCCCCCCCCCCCTTCTTTCTTCCATACTTCGTTGACCCAAAACAGACAACAAGCTAAACATGATGGAACTAATAGCAAATTGGCCGATCCTTGTCATCTTCATAGTTTCGCTCATTTCCTTTCTCATATTAAAACAAAACAAAAGCAAAGAAATTCTGGTGGCAACTGCACCAGAACCACCGGGAGCATGGCCGGTCATCGGCCACCTCCTCCAGCTAGCCGGCGAGACACATATCTGTAAAACCCTTGGCGCCATGGCAGACTGCTATGGACCAGCTTTCATGATCCGATACGGCATCCACCCAACCTTTGTGGTCAGCAGTTGGGAGTTGGCTAAGGAATGTTTTGTTACGAATGACAAGAAACTAGCCAATAGGCCAAGAACTGCTGCCGGAAATCACATGACCTATGATTACGCAATGATGGGTTTCGCGCCTTATGGACCTTACTGGAGAGAAGTGCGAAAAATCGCGACCATTGAGTTGCTGTCTAACCGGAGGATGCAGCAGCTCGGCCATATACGATGTGGAGAAATCAATTTGTCCATGAAAGAGTTATATGAGTTGTGTAAAGAGAGTCCTGCGACGGTTGAAATGAAGCAGTGGTTTGGAGGACTTACAATGAATGTTGTGGTCAAGATGGTGGCTGGAAAGCGATATGTGAACAATTTGGGAACTAATGATATTGATGTACGTGAGTTTATGGAGACAATAACGAGGTTTTTCACTCTTGCAGTTCGCCCGGGTATGTCAGATATGATTCCATATCTTTCATGGTTGGATTTTAAGGAAAGAGCGAGGAAGAGAACGGCAAGAGAGATGGATGTGATTATGCAGCAATGGCTGGGGGAGCATAGGCAGCACAAAAGAAAATCACAGTCGGAACTAGACAAATATGAAGATCCACAGGATTTCATGGACATCATGCTTTCAATCTTTGATGACCAGGAGGAGCAAAATTTCCATGGATTTGACAAGGACACAGTCATAAAGGCAACTTCTATGGTACGGAATGAAAAGGAAATTATAGTGTTTATCCCTTGCATTCATTGAACAATTTTAAATTATGAAAAGTTAAACAAACATGATTCTCATTTTTTCTTCCAAAAAGAAGAAGAAGAAAACGGTACAGTCTTTTTTTTTTCAATGAGATTTCTTTTATTAAACTATTTAGTTTAGGAAATGCTGCGTCATTGGCCAATTGTCATATTCCATTTGAAATTATAGATGATTTGGTGAATTTAGTGACCCCACACAACAATTCAGAAAAATTGACCCAGATGGAATTACACGGTTTGCATGTATGTGTGTCTTTACATGGAGAGCTTATTAGCCTTGCTGATGTTAGACTCAAACCAACTTACATATTTTGGTTCATTCATACCAGTCATTTTCAATTACGTATATGCAGGCTATGATACTAGCAGGGACGGATACAACAGCCGTGACATTAACATGGGCGCTTTCCTTACTTTTAAATCACCCAACAATGCTAAATAAGGCTCAAGAAGAGTTGGACATCCATGTAGGTAGAGACCGACAAGTTACTGAGTCAGATATGGACAAGCTTGTATTCTTACGAGCGATAGTCAAAGAGACAATGCGGTTATATCCAGCAGCACCATTGGCAGTGCCACATGAGGCAATTGAGGACTGCGAAATTGGAGAGTATCAAGTGAAAGCTGGCACACAAGTGATTCTAAATCTGTGGAAGTTGCAACGTGATCCAAGGGTGTGGTCTGATCCATTAGAATTCAGGCCAGAGAGGTTCTTGACAGATGCTCATCAGGACATGGATGTGCGAGGTCAGCATTTTGAGTTGATCCCATTTGGGTTGGGTCGGAGATCATGTCCGGGAATGTCATTTGCATTGCTCACTACCCATTTGACTCTGGCTTGTCTGCTTCAGGCATTTGAGCTGAAAATTCCTACAGATTGTCCAGGTTATATTGACATGACAGAAGGACCAGGGTTGACTATACCAAAAGTAACTCCATTGCATGTCTTGCTCTCTCCTCGTCTTCCAAACATCGCTTCTATTTATTGTCAATAAAATTGCCCTGTCTGTCTCTGCACAATAACTAAAGGGCATGGATCAAAATGGAGTTCAATTTGGGGATAAATGCTGAACCGGATCTTGAGATCTGCTCCATAGTGTTTCGCTATGGTTCCAAGCATTTTGCAGAAGGGTGAGGGGCCGGAGAGCTGGAGGAGGCGGCCGAGAATTGGTCATTTTTCGGATGGATCTTGTAGTACTGTTGTAATACATGAGCATTCCGAGGATGGTTTTTTTCCTCCCCTTCTTGTGAGAGAGCTAATAAGTAAAAGAGTGTTTATGTTTTATCTCCCAGCAGGGCAATATAAAAACCCCCTTCATGTAACATTTGATATGGCGCTGAAGGCAGGAAATTCCAGTTTTAATCTGTCCCTTACTCTCTCCCACAATAACTTTATATGCACAAATCTATTAACATCAATTTGTTAACGTGTCATGAAAAAATAGTCATAGCAATTTTTTGAGGTATTTCTTCTATGAGAAAAATTGGTTCTCATCCATGAATATGGAAATTGCTTGCTGTTAGAATTTTTCAAAATAACATCAGATCGTTCAAAAGTATCGAACCAAATTTAATGTAGCAGTCCACAATACGAAGGTGATGACTAATTTTTAATCGAGTTATTATTATATTTTGACTAATTTAATCTCATATTTAATTAAAAATTTGTTAAAATATTTTTGTTGGTATATAGAGAGTCTTGAATTTGAAATCTTTACAAATGAGACCGAAAACGCCACCACTTGAATTATAATGATTTTTCTTTCTAATGATTTTCTTTAAATCCACCCATGACTTTTCTTTCAAATGATATTCTTTAAAGCCGCCCATGACTTTTCTTTAGAAGTTTTGAATGGGGTGGAATGTACCTATGGTGGTTGATCATCTAAAATACGTGAAAATTAAAAATTTTGGATGGACCAAGATACACTTTGTAGCAGTTGAATAGAATAAGAATGAATTCTCCCCCTCCAAAAATTTTTGAATAGGGGTTCAATGCACCTACAGATTCGCTGGTAGTTGATCATCTAAAATATGTCAAAAATTAAAATTTTGGATGAATCAAGATACCCATGGAGTTGTTAGATGTGAAAATATTAAATTCTGACCGTCCAGAATTTTAAAATATAAAAAATTTTGAATGAGGTAAAGAGTAAGTACAGATTTAATAGTAGTTGGTCTTCTAAAACAGTCAAAAATTAAAACTTTTTCGTGAACCAACGCTTACCTAGGTTGATAGCCATTGAATGTATCAAGATTGAATTCAGGCCCTTCAAAAATTTTGATCATGAGATGAGTGGCTATAAAATGGACCGAAATTAAATCATAGTGGTTTAAAATTTCCAACAATTCAAACTTTTAGATGGTCAACATATCTTGATGAAATTTGGATTGTAAATTTCGGGTGATTGTTCGCGCATTTTGTTTGCAATTATAATTAGCTATTATAATCATTATCTAGATAGTTCAGTGATTAAAAAGTAATATCTTTTAATAAAATCTTGAATTTAAATATTGTGTAAGTTAAAAATAGGTATCGGGAAAGTTTTATCTCTTAAAAATTTAATTCAACTTGAATTGAATTTAGTTAATTCTAACATTATTACCGTTATTTATATATTAAAAAAATCTAAGTTATTCTATATGATAATAAAAAATAACAAATCTTTTGAGGATGCTACATTGTTAATTGATGACACATGACTGAAATGACCCAAATCATTGTGAGCCGAAGACTAGCCCTTAATTTGTCGTGTAACTCACGAAAGCCTTGTCATCAATTTGGTCGGCATCCGCTTGACCGATCTACCATATGGTCAACCTAGAGTCTTATTGTTATGAGGCCTGAGACCCTTCAGATCAGCTACCCAAGAAACAATCAGTCGAAAAGTGTCGTCAAGAACGGATATAACTTCTAGATGGCTAGACACGACTCACACTCTCGGCATTTACCGACTAGATCTTGCTCAGTAGACAACTGCCTGGTACCTCCTTGATGCTCAGTGATTATCACTCAACCCGCTGAGGTAATATTCACAGCCCCCGAATCATGGGAGGTAATACTACGTAAATGGAAGGGAAACTTACCTCAATAGTCAATGAGGAAGGGAATCGACTGGCAATCCAGATTTTCCAAACCGATAAGAGTTCAAAATTTTCAAGAATTCTACATGATAATCCCTGCAATTTCGGGACACTCTCGTAAAAAAACTAGATTTTGACATGCCGGATGCATACAACTCTCACACACAAAAAGGTAAATATACATCGTTAACTTAATCAACAAGGTACGCACACACATACTCTCTTCACTTAGATACCACAATCGACATAGAGCTCTCTTTAAGTATGTTACTTTCCTTTTCAAAAATCGCTCTCTAATTTGAGCTTCAGAATTTCTCCCACTAGAACACCCTCCAATAGCTCTTTATAGGTATTGTCATCTTGGACCACCAACGGCTAGGTTATCTCATTTGAGTTAGCAGGTCATCATCTGTGAAGCCAAACCCACATCCAACAAATTGGCACCATCCATAGGAACAAACCGGAAAGAATCTCATCCCATGCCGCCTTGCTTTGCCAAGAAAGCATGCCTCCACGAAGAATAATCAAAACTGCTTCCAAAGCAGCTTCTCTGATAGAGGGGCACACAGCCACCCCATCAAATGTCGTACAACCTGCGACAAACAACCCTACAAAAATTCCTATTGTTATTGGCCCACCCGAGGTCCAATCTTTAGTCGGCTACAAGAACCACCACATACCACTTGTCTCTCCTACTTCTCCAGAAAGGACTACCAGACCTTATGTAGAGAGTCTGAAATCTAAGATACAAAGTATAAGTAAGCAGCTATAAGAACTCAGTTGTAGCCCTCGACCTGGAGCTCAGTCCTCTTCACATGGATCGGGTCACATGCGCACGCAGAAGCTTGAGCCCAGAGAACACTAAGAGCCCTTGGTGACTTCCCGACACGACCTAAGAAAATAGGTCAAAGAGTTCCTGGCAGACGAGCTAAAACGTTCGAATGTGAGAAGAGACGAGCCTACTCAATACCTCACTGGGCTCTCACCTTTCGATCCTAAGATCTCCTTTGAACTGATACCCTGCGATGTGCTTCTTCCCCTTAGAGAGGTATGATGACACTACTGACCCTAGGGATCATGTTGCCCACTTCATCACCATGATAATCTCTAGAGACATGTCGGACACCCCCATGTGCAAACACTTCCCGACGACCCTGAAGGGCAAAGCTCTAACGTGGTTCAATTCGCTCCACCCTTTTAGCATTAAGAGCTTTTCTCAACTCCGACAACAATTCAAAATGCACTTTGTCATCAGTAGGGGAGCCAAAAGGAAATCCACATACCTTCTCCCGATATGATAGAGGGACAACGAGTTGTTAAGAGACTTCCTTGAGAAGTTCAAAATTGAAATGATGAAGATTTCTGGTTTAGACCACTCAATCGCATTATTGGTGTTACTACATGGCTGCGACCATCAGGGAAGAAAACCTCAATTACCAAGAATCCCCTGTCTACCATCCAAGAGTTTTATACTCGAGTAGAAAAGTACATTGCCGTTGAAGATGCTGAGACCTTTGACAAACAGCGAAACTGATCAGCTCAAAACGAGCCCAGCCGATCACCTTGACGATCCTCACCTAAGTACGCTTGGCAAGGCCCCGTTGAACCATGAAGGTTTACTAGTTATAAGCCTCTGAATGAGGTTCCCAGTTAAGTCCTGCTTTAGATTTGGAATCAACCTTATGTTAGGTGGCCTCATCGCTCTATAGAGAACAATTTCAAAAAAGACAAAACCCGATACTGCCACTTCCACCAAGACTATGGCCATCTAATAAATGAATGCAAGAAGCTAAGAGACGAACTGAAATTCCTCATTCGAAGTGGTTGACACCAAAAGTTCATAAGTACAGAAAGAGAAGATCTCCCTCTTCAGGACTCACATAATACGAAATGAGAAAATGAACAAGTCGACCAACCAATCCCTGCATACATACACAACTAGCCAAACGGAGTGATCCTCCAAGTGCAAAATAGATATGACCCCTCGAAGCCTTACCTCCCACTCCATATTTTCAGGGCGCTATATCAACACAATCACACATGGTTGAATGAGAAGAGATACTTAGTAGCCCCAATCTTCCAAAAAGCAAATCCGTCCAACTCCGTAACCAAAGAAGTCCTTGCCACTCATACCAAGAAGCAACCCAAGAAGAAAAGGCACATGATCAGTTTTAGTGACAATGACCTGGTAGGAGTTGATCCCGATCGGCACGATTCTCTTATGATTACCGCAGAGATCAGACAATATGAAGTCAAAAGAATTTTCTGGACCAAGGAGCTGGCTGTAATCTCCTTTACTTGAGCACCTTTCAGCAGATGGATTCACCCAAGCACACCTACGACCCCATGTTGGGCCCATCAAGGGGCTCACAGGTGAATGGATATACCCTGAAGGTGTTATCTTACTGCTCATTACCCTCAAAACTCTACCAGACTACATGATAGCCTCCATCGCGTTCAATATGGTTAAACTCCCCTTGCCCTACAACGTTATTTTGGAACAACCCGGTTTAAATGCCTTGGAGGCACTACTGAGCATTTGGGACACTGTCCTGTGATCTGGAACCCTAGGCACACCCTTCTAAGTAAACTCTGAATCTCTCTTAGCTTGCTTTTGTAGTATTGCTTATCGATTGCTTCATGATATCTAGCCTTAGCGCTTGTCCTATAGGCTACATTATGAATATCTCACTTGTATCGGTTTGTTTCATTAATCTCTCTTTGTGAGTCAATTATATTGAACACTTGTCACGAGACCTCTTCCGATCGAACAACGTGTCAAAAATAAGGGATCCATCTCTCTAAATGTTCAAATATCGCCCAATTCTTCCGAACAAAACTTATCATTAGAGATTTATCTCCCTGAATGGGAAAATATCGCTCCGGTCCTTCCGAACGGAACTTATTGTTAGGAATTTATCTCCCCGAATGGGCAAGTATTGCCCAATCCTCCCGATTTATCTCCCCAAATGGGTAACTATCGCCCAGTTCTCCCGATGGAAGTCTATCATTAGGAATTTATCTCTCCGGATGGACAAATATCACCCAAGCTTACGGAACGAAATCTATCATTAGGGATTTTATATCCACGAATGGGCAAGTATTTCCCAGTCCTCTCAAACTGAGTCTATTATTAGGGATTTATCTCCCCAATGAGCAAACATCTCTCGGTCAATCGAACAAACAAACCCTATCAAATGTAGCTCGTCACCAGCAAGAGATCTATCTCCCCATTGGTCATCTATGGCCCATCCTATAAAATAACCCATCGAAGAAACCTCAACATCAAACGAATACATCACCAGCTAGGGATTTGCCTCCCCAATAACACTCTCTTCGTCAAGAAGTAATACTACCGATACAAAGTATGAGCTATGATGAGAACAAATGAGTATTTCATTAATGTATTCAAAAAGAAGTACAAATGGAGGAAATTACAAAAGAAAGCAGAAACCCCAATCAAGGGGCAAGAAGTACATCAAGCTCTACAGGAGCAGGAGCAAACTCGAGTTCAGAAGAGGTATCCATGGTGTCTAGGGGCATGGCGCTTGTCAACCCTACTTGACGAATAATCTCCATGTCATACTAAAACCTCTCGGACAGTTTACGCTGAACGCGGGTGTGTTGGTCGATATTCCTCGTAACGACAGCCTCTAACTCAGCTATCTTTCACTCAGCAGCTTGAAGGGATTGGTCAAGTAGGTTAGCCAATCTCCTCGTAGCCTATAGGGATGCTTGATGCACCTGGGCCTCTACATCCAACTTTTCACATCGTCGGAGTGCTGCATCTCGTTCGGCCCTCAGCTGCTCCACCACTTCATTATGAGCGCTTAGAACAGCCCAAATGACTTCTCCTCCTCGAGCTCTTTTTCCTTCCATGAGAGGGCATCCTACAGCTTGGACACATCTGCCACCATTTGCTCAGCCTGGTGCCTCAATGTGCAGTATAAAAAGTGCATTGGAGACGGTTCATGAGAACCGAAGAGGCACGTGCCGTATTCAATTCATTGATTTGCAAAATCCGAAAGACCTACTCTAGACTGTACTCCTGAAGTTTCTTCTTTGAAGCCACCTCAAGAGTGCGCGCAAATGATGGCACATGACCAAAATGGCCCAAATCATGATAGGCAGGTAGGCAGGTTTTATTGTTGTGGTTATTTCATCTCCGGTTTGAAGTTCTCACATTTTTTTTTTCTTTTCCTCCTTTTCCTTTTTTCTGCAGAGACAACCCTATGAAGCACTTTTGAAAAGTGAGCTGGTTTTTTCTGCTTTTGATGGCTCATCACTGGCTGCACTGACGGTGCACTTCCTGCACGGATATTCTTTCCTGGATAACTGCTTGTGTGTCTGTTGAGTGGTGAAGCAATGTTATTGTCAATTAGCTTTTAGGAGGTTTTACACTGGGATGTATGGATTAGATTTAGGAATGTTACCACCACGGGTGACACTTTGGAGCTTAGAGCTTTGTTAAGATTTATAAAGATGTCCTGAAAATATTTTGGGCTTAAACTTGCATGGGTCTCTCTCCCATCATCTATCCATTCCTTTCTCTACATTGAACATGATGCGTACTTTTCTTCTATTTATCATGGGAACTACCACTCTAGTTAAGAGTATTAAAGGTATTCCAAATTTTATTATGTTTCATTTTTCTAATTTCTTGATGATTGTAAGCTGTCTTTGACTTGATTTTTGAAATATGCCAGTGCCTGCCAAAGCATTCTTGTTTATATGTGCTTGTATAGTTTTCTATCTTTTACATGATGCAGTTGGTTGCCAGATATTGTAGATTGCTTTCCTTTGTCCATAAAAGATAATGAATTGTCTTTTTCTTCGAGTAGATATCAAGGAAAATATGTGATCATCCATTTCTCTTGACATGAAGAGCTGCTGAGGATGTGCTGGAGGGTTGGATGCAATGTAAACCAGGAAGAACATGGTGTTGCATAAAAACTTGTAGTGCACATAGTAGATGCCCATGATAGTGTATCCTTGCAGGGGACTATTGATAATGTGTCCCGCAGGCTTTCTTTCATATTATCTCTATTGGTAAAGATGATTAATGTTTTCTGAAATAATATTTTTGTTATTTTGTAACATTGGATATAATTAATCAACTTTGGTATACAGGACAATTTTAGAACCATTTAACTTTCAAGTTCATCCTTGTAGTACTGTCAACCAAAGTGTTGATCGTGGGAACCATTATTTTGTAACATTGGAACCACTATGCAAAGCAATTATGAGTTTCACACTCTACCCTGCTTTTTTGGTGTAAGTTGATTTCAGCATGATTTTATCATCAAGTCTGTCATGTCCGACTCTCTCGTCGAGCACGTAATAATCACCGCATTATCTTGGTATACGGGTATGATTTCCCCATATATCGGGATAGCGCAAGACATTCCAATTGTACAATAAATCTTTGAAAACATAAAACTCATCAAAATAAGGAAATCATATAACTCGTATGCAAAGGACCCATCCGGTCCATCCCTATACACACAAACATGCGTCGGCACATAATCGGGGAGGGGATCCTGTACATGCATGCATGCAGTGTGGTTGTGGCCATTCCAGTCAATCCAGAGCTCTCAAGCATTTCATAGAGTTTACAAAAAAAATGTAGCTGAAAGGGACAGTGCCGCGTGACTGTGTCACCCTTAAACGCGTGTTTTTTTTTTCTTTAAATTTATTTTTTAAAACTTAATCCACCGCTTAATATTTAAAATTTTACTTCCACTGATATAAACCGAATTACTATTAGATTTTCATTAAAAGAAATTTTTTTTAATATTATTTTTATCACTATTAAAACTCAAAACTAAATTTTAAATATAAAATTTTAATACTCTTCTTCTTAGATCAATAAAACGTCAATCTCAAATACTTTTTACCAACTTTAAATATGCGCAAATTTGAGTCGGGTTCAACCACTCCATTCGAGAGAGTGAGAGAGAGAGAGAGAGAGTATACATTGGGGCAGAGTGACGTGGTTGTGGGAGAGAAGATGGCAGTGGCACCACGCGAGAGAGGTAAAATTATGAAGAACATATTTTTAGGTCTTTGGGTTATGGGCATGGAGATTGCTCTTCTATATGAATATGAGCACAATCTATGAATGATAAAATAGATAGCCTTGTAACATGGGGTTGGGAAAAAACTATAGTCTATGTTGAGTCTTACACAGACTGAGTCGGTTAAAACTAGTATAAACTACGGTTTGGAGGTAGGTGGGATGGAGAACCCCTCAAGCTGGCCGTGATGACATGGTAGTATCCCACGAAAACTCCGGGTCAACACCAAGAATGGGAAAATGTTTATATGAAAAATTATAGAAAAACCCTTTGGCGGATACTATTGACAGCTATTGGTAGAGTAGTGATTTCGGCAACCCCAAAGAAAAAAATTTGAGAAAAAAAATGAAAATGGGATGTAGATGAATAATATATGAGTCATGGGAGATTTGTTTCAAAAATTTATTTTATGCAAATGACTTTCATATTTGTATCGAAATATACTATGAAATATATGTTTGACACCACCACTCTCACCCCTCATTCATGTTCAATATGCCATTGCACTCTATTCACTGAATATTTATAATATTCACTCCCCTCTCTTTAACTTTTCAAAGAAACTTAAATTGGAAGCATAGAGTTGGACTAGTGCTGGTTGGAAGAAAACTTTTGATAATTTTTGATAGGTATTTGAGATGTAAATTTTATTTTTAGAATTATGTTAGGTGAACTATGGAAAGAAATTTTTACGCATCTCTTTTTATGTTGAGATTTAATAAATATTTGCACAATTATCATAGACAAGTATTGAAAAATTCTTACTATTACGATATAGGATTTTATTGAAATTGTTTAAAATTATTTTTGCAAGATATTTATTTTCATTGGGACCTTTGGACTGTATTGTAAATTTCAAAATACATTTTGAGTTTTGTAAAATTTGTGTAAATTGCTTGGAATTGATTTGATGGCCGGGAGAAGCTCGGAATGATTTAAATTTATTCATGAAATGATTTGGACATTGAAATACCTTATGATACCATGGAACATGAAGTGAGGTTCACACGTGTTTCGAGATAACGTGACGATTGTTACGAATTCGACATGAGGGTCGAGACGTGACAGAAAATGCATGGATTAAAGGATCAAAGAAGAGAAATCTAAAAGATTAGGGTGCATTTAGTTATAGAAAATAGTTTTTAATTTTTAATTTCTAATTTTTTCATATTTCCTATCTCTAAATAAAAGAATAGAAAATTTAAAAAATATATTCAAAAGATACGTATTTTTCTATTTCTAATTTTCTCTAACAATTTAAAAATTTTAAAAAACACAAATTTATTTATAACGAAAAATAGTAGAAAATACTCCTAAAACTATTTTATATTTCTCTTCATAAATTGAAAAATTATATTTTTTTATTTTTATTTTTTAAAAATTGAAAATTGAAATATTTAAATATAATTTTATTTTCTTAGAAAACGTTTTCTAAAAAACATTCTTATTTTTCATAACTAAATACACCCTTAATTTCCCTGCACCGTAACATTTTTTGTTCTGTCTCAATTGGGTCTCTAGTTTTCTTATCCAAAAAGTTGATTCGACGTAATATCCAGGGAAAAAAAAAAAAAGGGTCGGCAATGGCAATGGCAATGGCATGTTCAAACATTAGAATAACGTAGAAGGATGCCTCTCGTAGCAGCTTATGCCAATCCTTGTGCAGCACAATTGAAGCTTCCCAAGAAGAGCAAAAGGTAGGCAACAAAGAGAGAACTTCTTTCTACCGACGGAACAGAATAGAACCAAATTGGTCAATCTAGGGTTCATTTCCAACATGTATTGCCTTGGGGAATGCAGAGTACTAGGACAGATGAGGCATTCAATTAGGAGAAAGGGACAAAATTGCCTTGCTATGATGCTTAAGAGTTGAGAACTACTCTGGCAGCCCAAAAGCCATGCCCTTGCCAAAAGTGGCCCTCAACCACCGTTGGCAAACATGATCTTTTGTGTAGCTATCGTAATTCCATTAATAAAAAATAAAACAAAACAAAAAAACAATTGATATACTGAAGGAATTTTTACCAAGACCCTCTGATGGTAATTATTTATTAAATTATATTGTTTTATAAAAATATTAATTATTAAGTTATTATTTAATATTAATATCATCAAGAGATAGTAGCGAAAAATTAACTAATTTCTTGTCATAAAAAATAATTTTTTTGACGATTAATCATGAGATTTTTCATTCGAAATACTTTAAAAAAATTCTAAATTTTCGAGGGCATTGGGCAGTATCTTTTCAACAACTTTTTTATAAGTGCTGATCTTATTCCAAGACAAAATCACGAATCTCCAGGAACCGATCAGCACCGGTAACTAAGCCTCTCTCTCTCTCTCTCCTTTACACTATTTATTTGATTGAACCAAAGCAGACAACAAGCTAAACATGTTGGAACTGGTAACAAATTGGCCGATCCTTATCACCTTCATAGTTTTGCTCATCCACTTTTTCAAATTAAAACAAAACAAAAGCAAAGGAATTGGGGTGGCAACTGCACCAGAACCACCAGGAGCATGGCCGTTCATCGGCCACCTCCCCCAGCTAGCCAGCCCGACACATATCTGTAAAACCCTTGGGGTTATGGCAGACAGCTACGGGCCAGCTTTCATGATCCGGTTAGGCATCTACCCAACCTTTGTGGTCAGCAGTTGGGAATTGGCTAAGGAATGTTTTGTTACGAATGACAAGAAACTAGCAAATAGGCCAAGAACTGCTGCCGGAAATCACATGACTTATGGGTATGCAATCATAGGATTCGCGCCTTATGGACCTTACTGGAGAGAAGTGCGAAAAATCACGGCCATTGAGTTGCTGTCTAACCACAGGATGCAGCAGCTCAGCCATATACGATGTGGGGAAATCAGTTTGTCTATAGAAGAGTTATATGAGTTGGGTAAAGGAAGTCCTGCGAAGGCGGATATGAAGCAATGGTTCGGAGGGCTTACAATGAATATTGTGGTCAAGATGGTGGCCGGAAAGCGATATGTGAACAATTTAGGAACAAATGATATGGATGGACGGGAGTTTATGGAGACAATAACGAGGTTTTTCAATCTGACAATTGTGCCGGTGTTATCTGATATGATTCCATATCTTTCATGGTTGGATTTTAAGGAAAGAGCCAGAAAGAGAACGGCTAGAGAGATGGATGTGATTGTGCAGCAATGGCTGGTGGAGCATAGGCGGCGCAAAAGAAAATCACAGTCGGCACTAGACAAATCTGAAGATCCACAGGATTTCATGGACATCATGCTTTCCATCTTTGATGACAAGGAGGAGCAAACTTTTCATGGATTTGACAAGGACACAGTCATAAAGGCAACTTCTATGGTACGCAAACGCAATGAAAAGGAAGTTATAAAGTGTTTCCCTGCATTCATTGAATAATTTAAATTATGAAAAGTTATAAACATTTTTTTTTTTTTTAAAGAACTCTGTAGCAGTTTTTTCAATGAGGTTACTTTTATTAAGCTATTGAGTTTAGGTAATGCTGCATAATTGGCCAGTTGCCATATTCCACTTGAAATTATAGATGATTTGGTCAATTAAGTGACCCCTCCCAACAATTCAGCAAAATAGACCAGATCGAATTGCACTATTCACATATACGTATGTGGGTCTTTTACATAGAGAGCTTATTACCCTTGCTGGTGTTAGACTAAAACCAACTTACATATTTTGGTTCACTTGTACCGGTCATTTTCAATTCCATTGATGATTTTTCACACATATGCAGACTATGATACTGGCTGGGACGGACACAACAGCCGTGACATTGACATGGGCGATCTGCTTACTTTTAAACCATCCAACAATCCTGAAGAAGGCTCAAGAAGAGTTGGACATCCATGTTGGCAGAGACCGACAAGTTACTCAGTCAGACGTGGACAAGCTTGTATTCTTACGAGCGATAGTCAAAGAGACAATGCGATTATACCCAGCAGTACCATTGGCAGTGCCACATGAGGCAATTGAGGACTGTGAAATCGGAGGGTACCAAGTGAAAGCTGGGACACAAGTGATAGTAAATCTGTGGAAGTTGCAACGTGATCCGAGGGTGTGGTCTGATCCGTTAGAATTCAGGCCAGAGAGGTTCTTGACAGATGCTCATAAGGACATGGATGTAAGAGGTCAGCATTTTGAGTTGATCCCGTTTGGGTTGGGTCGAAGATCATGTCCAGGCATGTCATTTGCACTGCTCACTACCCATTTGACCTTGGCTTGTCTGCTTCAGGCATTTGAGCTGAAAATACCTACAGATTGTCCAGGTTATATTGACATGACTGAAGGACCAGGGTTGAGTATACCAAAAGCTACTCCATTGCATGTGTTGCTCTCTCCTCGTCTTCCAAATTTCACTTCTATTTATGGTCAATAAAATTGTCGTCTGTCTCTGCACAATAACTAAAGCCAAGGGCATGGATCAAATGGCCATAAATTTGCAGATGAATACTGAACCGGATCATGAAATTCGCCCCATAGTAATCCGCAATGGTTCCAAGCATTTTGCAGAAGGGTGTGGGGCCGAACAGCTGAAGGAGTTGGCAGACAATTGGCCGTTTTTCGGACGATTCTGGTAGTGTGCGGCTTCTTGTTGTAAAGAGAGCCTCGTAGGTAAAAAAGGTGTTAGCTCTTTTATCTCCCAGCAGAGAAATATAAAACAACCCCCCCTTCCTTTATGTAACATTTGATGTGGCGCTGAAGGCATGAAATTCCAGTTTTAATTTTAGTGTCACTTACTGTCACGCCCCGAACCGGGAATCGTGAACAGCCGCCCGTTGACCTGGATGCCGGCTGTATTTCTACAAAAAATCGAACAGAACCTCCCCATAAATCGGAGGTCTCCCAATGTACAAATAACCTGTATAAACCTGTACATTTACATGATCCTGTAAATTTAAACACATGGCCATCCCGGCCTCAACACAATCCACCAAATCTCCCAACCGACATCCAGGCAACGCAAGGCTAACAAATCACCAACAGTCCTATCCACAGACCTCTACTGTCATGCCCAACTAGAGCATGAACAGCCGCTACACCGAGCGGGCCTAAGTTATACAATTATAATACAAATTCCCAAGTTTACACTTTAAACATTTACAAATGCCTCAATGCAAGTGAAATGAGAGTTTCGCAAATAGAAGTCCAAAATTATACAGTTATCCCAAAACATGTACACGGTCAACTACGGACCTCAACAAGACCACGCAGGGTCGACAATAAAATATGAAATTCATATCTTCAGTTAAAACTCAAATCTCACCGTCGATAATCACCCAAATCCACCATCAAGCCATCAAGCCTCTAAAGCCAAATGCGTCGCCAAATCCTGTCTGGGGAGGGAAAGAGGAGGGGTGAGTACTCAGGGAAGAATACTCAGTGAGTGAGTGGGTCAATGTAATCGTGTAATATGGGGTGTGAAACTGGAGTGTCAAAACATAAGTATATAAATCATATTTCAAATCATCATGCTTTTCATTTCAACAATATATCATTTGCACGCATCAGCAAGTCAAATATGCGTCCAAAATACTTTCATCAAAATCATAGAGCTGCCAGCCGTAAAACTCCCGGCAGAGGTCTACCACGACCTATGACAGGCGCACCGGGGGTGTTTTATGCGATTTTATTTAAAGTGCTCTCTACCCCGGCGTTGGCGACGGACCTCGTCCAGGTGCTAGACTTGGAGAGTGTATCCAAATCCTCCCCCTTTCGGGTTCAACCTGCCTAGTACCGTGTCGTAAATATAATCCGACAACTCGTGGGATACCCCAGGCCTTAGGCATATCCGGACGCCACCAAAGCGCCTCTCACGGTGTCCTTCGTAGCTACGAAACAATACATATCACATATCACAGCCCTCAAGGCCAATATCAATATCATATCAAACATGTGCCGAAAATCAGGTTCACAAACCAAATGCAACATATAGCATAAATGGCACATTTCACGTTTCAACCACATGGATGCATATTTTCATAATTCAACCACATTTTTAGACACTCCATCGATTCACAAAAATCATTTCCAAAACCAATCAAAATATTTTAAGCACACGATAAATCATGTTCATTTATCAAACTGTTGTAAAACAGAGTTTACATATTAAACGAAAACATTTCAATAAAACCCACTCACAGTATACGGGAGGGTCAATCACTCCCTACAATGCACAACAAGTGTCGAAACTGTGCTCCCCTCGATCAAGACATCCAACACTTACGCATGTATGAAATCAGCAAGTTTCAAACCTGCGCAGTTATAGAAAACAAGCTATAACTTCTGATACACCTTTACAAATCAAGGGGTTTCTTATCTCATTTTTAAAACTAAGGATGTCTAGTGTCTAAGGCAGACAACCTCACGTCATTTGTAGAGAAAGTTATGCTTACAACATATCCACAAGACTCAAGTGATATTCCTCAATCAATCAATCAATCAATCCTACACAAAGCTCACACCAATCCAATCTCTCGTCGTACATAAGAGTCAGCATATACGCCAACACGCTTTTATTCAAAATTCATCAACTTCTTCTCTTCAATACACCAATACAATTCTATACATTTATCATATAAATACAAACACATGCTTTTGCTCATTCTTTACAATTGCACATTTTCATATCACTTTAACACACCAATATCACTATATATATGCATACACGTATAAACCTCCATCTTGTTTACTAGAATCATTCCCAATCTCTTCAATGGATTCGATCAAGACATTTTACATCCACATACTCACTAATCTCTATCCAAAATTCAGCATGCATAAATCCTCACACTCTTGGCCTCAATTTCACATATACAGAGCCAATAACACAAGTACATTAAATGCACATTTTAACACTCCAAAATACACTCAAATCATCCCAAATTCTAGCCACACAATCTTGTCATCAATGGTATTTCATTTATAAATAATTAACAAAATCAAATTTGAGTCAACTTCAATCCTACAATCTCTCAAAGTCGGAAGCAAGTCTAAAATAATTAAATTTCCTTCAAGATTAAAAATCTTTGAAAAATCATACACTTTTCGATTCTCATCCGATTTCTTCAACCCATATGTCATTTCAAAGGTATTGAAACCTATTTTCATCATATGGAAATAGTATTTTGATTGCCTATATGCAAGACAACTTATAATGAGAAAGACTGCATCGATCCTTAAACTCAAATCCCAATTTCTCATTATTTTCATGCATTCATCAAATTAAACTCTAAGAGAAATCATTTCAAATCACCAACGACTTTAAATTTACAATATTCCTCAATTGTACCAATTTCTCCCGAATTTACATAACCCTAATTAAATTCATGCCAATTTCAATTCAAATCTCAAGAAAAACTACACAGACCAATCAAACAAAACTCTAATGCTCTCTAAGACATTCAATCATGCTTTGCAGCCCAATTTATATCAATTTCTAGACCTAACCTCAATAATTTCATACAAACTCTCAAGAATAAAGCATTTCTTACGGATCTAACATATTTTCAGAATATATCTACATTTATTCTCAAACTAATTTCAACGAATAGTCCTGAACATTGAAGGGATTGAAAATCCCTCACCTAGGGTGTTTTGCAGTTCGCAACCTTCGTCCAACTGTCTTCTCATTCCATTCCGAAACCTGCAAGCTCCCAAATTTAAAGTCAATTTCAGAAATCTAAAGTCGAAACCCTAAAATTAGGGTTAGGGACCGAACCTCACCTATGCAGACCGGATCTCACGCAGCACTAGGGTTTCTGAAAGTCACCAACTACGCCGGCAGCAGAGGTTGCAGCAAGTCCGCGCGAGAAAGAAGCTATCGCGCGCCGGAGCAGGGGCTGCGTGAGGAAGGCCCAAAGCGGTCGGGGCGCGAGTAGACGCGCGCCGAGGCAGAGCGGCATGGCTGGGAGCGCGCAGCCGCGCGCTGAGATCGAGAGCAGCTGTCACGCAGTCGCGCGAGCAATCGCGCGCTGCTGCGCGCAGTCGCGCGCGTGGGCTGGAGAGGGAGCAGAGCGAGAGAAGGAGACTGAGGGCTAGGCGGGTGGCGACCGCGGTGGCTCACGGTGGTCGTGAGTTGTGGCGGTGGAGAACCGCGAGAGGAAGAGAGAGACAGACAGTGGTAGAGAGTGAGAGAGAGACAGCCGAGAGAGAGAAGACAGAGAGATAGAGAGTGAAGGTGGGCGGTGGCCGTCTGCGGTGGCCGCGATCAGCGGCGGCCGCGGAAGAGGAAGCTGCGGGGCGGAGGGGGAAGCTGCGGGAGATGGAGAGGCGGTGAGAGAGAGAGAGAGAGAGAGAGAGAGAGAGAGAAAAGGGAAAAGGGGGAAAAATAGGAAATTAGGGCTTAGCCCTAATTTTTACTCTTTTTCATTTTTTTTTTCATTTTTTTTTTTTTTTTTTTTTTTATTATTATTATTATTATTAGTATATTTCTTTTTATAATAAATTATAACTAATTAAATGAGTAATGTCTAAATTAATAAATGAATAAAACAAATCATCTATATATTTTTATACCCACTTTACTTTACAAATCGAAAATACGGATATTTTAAATATCCCAAAAATTTCAAATTACATACCTCAAAATCGAAAATCAATATAATTTAAAATTTTCTCTCTCTATATGTAAACGGAGAAATATTTTATTTAATTTCTTGAACAGTATACTTGTACGGACACCGCAGTGTCGGTGTTACATTTTCTAACCCCCTAAAAATAAGTTTCGTCCTCGAAACTGAAAGAATGCTAGGTACTTCCTTAGTACCGAGACATGAAGGACAGTATGAACACGGAATAATTCACTTGGCAACTCAAATCTGTATGCCACACTTCCGACCCTCTCAAGGACACGGAAGGGTACAAATATATCTGGGACTCAGATTGTCCTGCTGCCTGAATCGTATAACTCATTTTAAATGAAATACCCTCAAGAAAATCATCTCGTGGCAACTCAAGGTGTCGCCGTCTACGATCGACATATACCTTCTGCCGGTCCTGTACGGCTCTCATCCGCCCACGGATGACCCTAACTTTATCTTTCATTTACAAATCAACTCAACATTGTTGAGATGTCGTTCTACGACCTCACCCTAACATATCTGGGTGCGACACTCCCTGTCATACAGTGCCTCATGTGGGGCATCCTGATACTGGTTAGGCCAGTATAAAGACGTTCCAATACCTCTAAAGAAAATAACCACGAATCAGAATGAAATGTGCTGACTTGGTGAGTCTATCAACGATCACCCAATTAGCATCGTGTCGTGCTAAAGTCCGCGACAATCCTTGTCACAAAATTCATTGTGACGTGTTTCTACATCCACTCGGGAATGGAAAAAGGCTGTAAAACGCCTGTGGGTCACTGATGCTTGGCCATCATCTACTGACAAACCAGGCATCAAACAACGAACTCTCTCTTTATACTAGACTACTAATAACTATCTCGGATCGTTAGGTACATTTTTTGTACCTCTCAAATGCATAACGCAAATGGAGGAATGAACTTCCTCTAGAATATGTCTACGAAGATTCACTGTCGACGGGAATGCAAACCCGTTATCGATATACTACTAGTCCGTTATCACGGACGCGGAACTCTCTGTCATCATCTCTACAGGTCTATCAAGAATAACTTGGAGCTCCTCATTTGCTCCCTAAATCTCTCTAATGCGGTCGAGCAAGGTCGGCCTCATTTCAAATCAAATTAGTACTACTGCTTGATTATCACTAGTCAAACTGACTCTTAATACGCGGAGTTCCATCAATAAGAGAGATAAGCACTCTCTAGATACTGAATTTCAAATCAACTGCTCACTAAAAGGAGTGAAAATCAATACCTCCTCATCTAGCGACGATAACAGTCTACCCAACTGTCGAGCGAAATAATACTCTCACGTAAGAAAAACCTGAACCAGTGTCAATAAGAACACGGGCGTCGACTCTGAGTATTTTCATGGTACTCATGATGCGAGAAATTGAAAGAGATTCCAATATAGGATACGCAAAAGATATACGTATATATATATATCAAGTAGTCAAGCCTCTAAGGCTTTAACCAGTCATAACCGTACACATCATCATGAGATGCATGGTTTCAAAAGAGGATCACAATAATTAAGCTTCTAGAGCTTTAACTAGTCAAAACAGTACATAGGTATCATGGTATACATGATTTCAAAAAGGAGAGTATCTATAAACTCCTAAACAAAAGAATCTACTGGAGGATTACCTATGGTCGTATCTGGGTTCGCCTAAGCGTCCTCCTGAGTCATAACATACACGTGGGCCTGTGCCCTCGGCTCCTACAGTAAAGAGCCTAATGCAGTGTTGCTCCTAGTTGCAGTCCATGGAGCGGTGTATACTGAGTGTGCAGGTGCTCCCTGCTAACCTGTCCATGGTCCACCCATGTGTGTCTTTGACACCTGACCTCTGAAATCTAGGTCAGGACAAAAGTTACAAGTATGTCCTTGCTTCCCATATTAGAAGCATCTAAAGGGAGCTCCGCAAGCTCCAAAATGACATCAGCCGTAATCGCGGCAAATAGAATGGTGCAATGCTGTGGAATAACTAGAGGCACTAGAGGCCTATACTCTAAAACTCTAGGGACATGGTCCCTGTCCAAACTGTGCTGATGTAAAGTGAGAGGGACTTCTCTAAAAGTTAGAAGTCCTACCCCACTTCGAGCTCTGGCTCGTCGGGTCTCAACCCTATATGTCCTACTAGGACTCCGTAAAATATCTGCGGTCGAACTCCCTCAAGAAGTCCTGCTATCGCAGTGAGTCAATAGCCTCGTCACAAATAGCCTCCCACTAAGCGAGGGTATCACCGTTGAGGAGTCTCTCAACAACTCTCAATCTGAGCTCCTCTGACAATCCCACATCAGTAAGGAACCTGCGAATCCTATAGATCCAGTGCTTCGCCGCTACGGCATCACTAGATCCTGAAAAGTCTGTGTATCTGAGCTGTCGTAACTCTGTCACCAACTGAGTAAGCTCATGGATGCGCCTCAAAGTAACCGATGTCTCATCGGTTGGAGTAGAAATGGAAGAACCAGTCACCGAAGGAGGAATCGGTGTCGTAGGAGCAGGTACGGCCGCAGGTGCGGTCGCTGAAGTCTGTAGTGGAGGTGGGGGCATCTGCACCCCATATCTACTAAGTCACTCCTACCACTGCCTCAAGGCGTCGAGTGGTGGCGGAGAAATCTCGACTGTACCAGCTAGTGGAGGTGCTGAGAGTGGCACTAGTAAAAGTGCGTAAGTAGGGGAAGCATCCTCTGGTACTCGTGAAATCTCGAGTGCCACAAGTGCATCAAGCACTAAGGGACTCTCCGGTGCACCGCGCCTACTACATCTAGGCAGCACAGTTATGCAAACAGAGCACTCTTTCATTAAGTGGAAATCAAGGATTAGGGTTAGTTACGGAATAACTAACCCCCTAAAAATAATTTGAGTTATGAATCAAGGCATTCGAATCCAATGGGAGGTGTATCACTCATACACCTGCATAAATGCCTCAAACGATGGTAATGGAACCATGGCTATAATAGCCGGCTTAAAACATGCTAGAAGGGTACACCCGACAAGGAACATTCTCAATTATTCTAGGTATCTCAGGTACAAATCTAGTACCTCGTCTAGTAATCAAAATCTTACAAACGAAGAACTCAAATCATATATGATTCAAAGATTAGGGTTAGTTGCGAAATAACTAACCCCCTAAAAATGAATAGAGTTACCGGTTTAAAAACCGCTAGAAATGATATGCTAGGTTAGATACGCACCGTATCTAACCCCCTAAAAAGAATAACTCATATGCCTATGACCATGTACTGGGACTTCATGACTGTATGAAACTCTCATGCATTGAGGACTTTAAACACAACACACTTGGGAATGTTTTCAAGACTCTCTTCCTACATAGCTCTCAACCTAGAGCTCTGATACCACCCGAACTGTCACGCCCCGAACCGGGAATCGTGAACAGCCGCCCGTTGACCTGGATGCCGGCTGTATTTCTACAAAAAATCGAACAGAACCTCCCCATAAATCGGAGGTCTCCCAATGTACAAATAACCTGTATAAACCTGTACATTTACATGATCCTGTAAATTTAAACACATGGCCATCCCGGCCTCAACACAATCCACCAAATCTCCCAACCGACATCCAGGCAACGCAAGGCTAACAAATCACCAACAGTCCTATCCACAGACCTCTACTGTCATGCCCAACTAGAGCATGAACAGCCGCTACACCGAGCGGGCCTAAGTTATACAATTATAATACAAATTCCCAAGTTTACACTTTAAACATTTACAAATGCCTCAATGCAAGTGAAATGAGAGTTTCGCAAATAGAAGTCCAAAATTATACAGTTATCCCAAAACATGTACACGGTCAACTACGGACCTCAACAAGACCACGCAGGGTCGACAATAAAATATGAAATTCATATCTTCAGTTAAAACTCAAATCTCACCGTCGATAATCACCCAAATCCACCATCAAGCCATCAAGCCTCTAAAGCCAAATGCGTCGCCAAATCCTGTCTGGGGAGGGAAAGAGGAGGGGTGAGTACTCAGGGAAGAATACTCAGTGAGTGAGTGGGTCAATGTAATCGTGTAATATGGGGTGTGAAACTGGAGTGTCAAAACATAAGTAGCGCGCAGAAAGAAGCTATCGCGCGCTGGAGCAGGGCTGTCGCGCGAGGAGGGGTCAGTCGGCCAGCGAGTAGACGCGGCCGAGGCAGAGCGCTGCGGGAGCACACAGCAGCGCGTAGCCGCATCGGCAGCAGCGGCGGGCCGCGCGGCAGTCGGCGAGCACCGCACGCTGCGCGCGCAGCCGCGCGTGGGCTGGAGAGGGAGCAGAGCGAGAGAAGGAGACTGAGGGCTAGGCGGGTGGCGACCGCGGTGGCTCACGGTGGTCGTGAGTTGTGGCGGTGGAGAACCGCGAGAGGAAGAGAGAGACAGACAGTGGTAGAGAGTGAGAGAGAGACAGCCGAGAGAGAGAAGACAGAGAGATAGAGAGTGAAGGTGGGCGGTGGCCGTCTGCGGTGGCCGCGATCAGCGGCGGCCGCGGAAGAGGAAGCTGCGGGGCGGAGGGGGAAGCTGCGGGAGATGGAGAGGCGGTGAGAGAGTGAGAGAGAGAGAGAGAGAGAGAAAAGGGAAAAGGGGGAAAAATAGGAAATTAGGGCTTAGCCCTAATTTTTACTCTTTTTCATTTTTTTTTTCATTTTTTTTTTTTTTTTTTTTTATTATTATTATTATTAGTATATTTCTTTTTATAATAAATTATAACTAATTAAATGAGTAATGTCTAAATTAATAAATGAATAAAACAAATCATCTATATATTTTTATACCCACTTTACTTTACAAATCGAAAATACGGATATTTTAAATATTCCAAAAATTTCAAATTACATACCTCAAAATCGAAAATCAATATAATTTAAAATTTTCTCTCTCTATATGTAAACGGAGAAATATTTTATTTAATTTCTTGAACAGTATACTTGTACGGACACCGCAGTGTCGGTGTTACACTTACTCTCTCAACACAATAACTTTATATGCAGAAATCTATTAATATCACTTTTTAATTTGTCATAAAAAATAGTCATAACAATTTTTTGTGTGGCCTTTCTGTTCTCATCCATGAATATGGAAATTGCTTGCCAATGAATTTTTCAAAACAAAGTTAATTGTTCAAATGAAATAAACTAAATATTATATAATAGTCCACAATATGAAAATATTAAATCAATTTCCAATCAAATCATTATTATATTGCATAAAATATGATTCATGATTTATTTGGTAATTCTTTTATGATTGATCAGCAACTCCCTTTTGCAAGATAAGTGGGTGATTATTGGCTCATTTTCTTTGTAATTGTAATTAGTTAATGTAATACCGAAAATTCAGTATTAGAAATTTTTAATAATTTCTTTAATGTAATTTCGAAACGATTTGGGATTTTGTTGGTCTTGTGGTATTGAAAGACAATCTATGAATCTCATTTTGATGAGTTGCTATGACATGTAGAGAAAAATGATATAAATTTGATGTTGTGGATGATATATTGAACCATTTAGCTCGATATGTCAAATCTCTGTAATAGGTTTCAGAGAATAAAATTTTATATATCGATATGTTTAAGTGTACGAGGTTGATATATTGGACTCCTGTTATAAAACTACTGAGAGGATGATTTGGTATATCGATGTGTCCTAGAGGTGTGAGTTGATATATTAATCTCTGTAATGGACTTCCTGAAAGTACGATTTACCATATCTATATATCCACATGGAACGTATCGATGTAGGAGATCTTTGTTACAACTTCCTGAGAACATGATTTACTATATCAATATATCTCCATGGAACGTATTAATACAGGAGATCTTTGTTGCAACTTTCTGAGACTATGACTTAGCATATCGATATATCTCAATTTATGTATCGATATGTAATAGTAGAAAAGATAATAAAACTCAATTAAACCTTTTGGTTAATGAGCGACATTTTGATAAAATCTCACCCCAACTATTATTAACATCGAAACACACAAATCCATCTTTATTTTTTTTTTCCATTCTCCCGTCCAACCCTCTTCCTCGTCTTTTTCTCCTCTTCATTCATCACTTTCTTCATCTCTTCCTCTACTTCTCTTCTTGGAATTGATTAAACCACATTAATACCCATAGATCTAACATCCCAAACCCTCAAGCAAGCATTGACACTACAAAATAAGAGCGATATGCTGACGGTCAAAAACCGTCAGCAAAAGATCAAAAAAGTGTCGGTAATACTTTCTCCAACGGATGAAATATCATAGAGTATACACCAGTCGGGATAGGGGTATTCTGATAGTTTGTGCAACCGTTGTAGCATGCATGGATGTATTGTGACATTTTAAAAAGTGTCGGTAAAACTCGTGATATATCGTCACTTACTATGTGTTATCAGATGGTACAAAATATTGACGGTATAAAAGTATTAATAAAATTTATGGTTTTATAATCGGTTACCATGTGTTACTATATGTTACTATTTTTATCATCGATTACGAGTGACAAAATATTACAAAATGTTGACGGTATAAAATGTTAATAAAATTAGTAGTTTTATCATCAATTATCATGTGTTACGAGATGTTACTACTTATATCGTCGGTTAGCATTTGACTAGGAGAAGTTACTAATTTTATCATCGTTTTTCATGTGTTACTAGATGTTACTACTTTCATTATCGGTTACAATTGAGTTAGGAAATGTTAGTGATTTATCATCGGCTATATAAGATGTTACTACTTTCATTGTTGGTTACTTTCACTGTTGGTTACCATTGAATTAGGAAATATTACTGATTTTATTATCGGTTACTATATATTACCAGATATTATTACTTTAATCATCGGTTAATATCGAATACCATAATATGTCCACAAGTAAATTACTGTATTTTATTTATAAAAATTATAAAAATAATATAAATGTAATAATAATGATTGTATTAATATCCAAAAATTATTGATACATTTATTCATAATACAATGATGGATACATATAAGACAAAAAAAAAAAAATTACATATCCTACAACTGCAAACATGTCACCATCTCAAACAAAAAATGTTAACTTTGATCAAAATGCTACCATCACTTGAAGGCACAATCCAGCATCAAAATCAGATAACTTTAAAATTAAGTCAGTAGCAATGACTAACTTTGTGATCAACTTTATGCACAATTCTCCGTCCATCTATTCACAGAAACCAAAATGAATATAATTACATAGTTGTGAAATGAATATAATTACATGACAATATAAAAAAAATAGTTGTAAATGAAAATATTACCTCTGGGATGAAGTGGGATGGAGTGGATGATGATGATGATGATTGACTTCCTTGTATACTTCCACCATCTGGTATTTGAGAAATCTAACAATACAACCAATAGAATCCAACTGAGTAACTTTTTTATATAAAAAAAAAATATACAATTACCTTTTGATGAAATTTACAAAGTCATTGTTCGTTTGTGTCAAAATATTTGTTATAGAGTGTGCTTCAGTGTGAAAGCTTGAGTGAGAGTTTTGGCTAGGTCTGGAGGCTAAAAATATACTTGGCTTCAGGGAAGAAAAATTTCGGAGAGTTTTCGTTAAAAATATGTTTCGATGGAAATAAGACTAAAAATATGTTTTGTTGATTTATAAAGAACTTTGAGAGTTTTGAGAGAGGAGAGCTTTCGAAAAAATGAGGGAAGGAGGAGGATGATTTATAAGACTAAAAATATGTTTTGTTAATTTATAAAGAACTTTGAGAGTTTTGAGAGAGGAGAGCTTTCGAAAAAATGAGGGAATGAGGATGATGATTTATAATAAATTCAGTTCAACTATTTGACAGCCATTTTTACAAACAAAATTTCAAAATCCGTCATATTTTCTCCGCGTATTTTTCACATTTTTTCACACTTTTACTCTTTATCTGCCTCTTTTTTTTAGTCATTAGCTGAATTGGCCTTAATTCCTCATATTTGTTCATACTTTTAATCAATACTATCACTTGTTTTTTATGCATGTTATTCAGATTGTTCAAAAAATCACTTATTACATTTCATGCTATTTTTACCACTTTTACCGTTTGTTTCTATACTATTACTGTATTTCATACAATTTTTATGATGCCGATTTAAAAAATATATATATCAATACATACCTATATTTTAATATCCAGTCCTTTGCAAAAATGTAATATCCAATTTCGGTGTTAGAAATATTCTGTAAAGAAAAATTTTAAATTTTATTGATTTTTGATTTTGGGGTATTTAATTGGGAATGTTTCTACCGCGACGGAAAGAATGTCCAACTCTTGAAAATGTGCAATTGTGAGTTAGTGTGTGTGTTAAGCGGATTGGAGTGAGAGAGTAGTGTGTGTGTTAAGCGGATTGGAGTGAGAGAGAGACAAATTGGTTTAAAAAAAAAAATTTGTATGTGTGTGGGCGGGCGCCCGCGTAAAGAGGCGGGCGCCAGGACTCCCACTAGGCGGGCGCCCGCGTAAAGAGGCGGGCGCCAGGACTCCCACTAGGCGGGCGCCAGCGTATGGGGGCGGGCGCCAGGACCCCCCTATGGCGGGTGCCCGCTTATGGGGAGCGGGCGCCAGGCCCCTCATTGGGCTGGTGCCCACGTATTCTATACTCTATATTGCATTACATATTATATATCACTACTTACTATATGTTACCATATATTACTACATATCATCACTTTGTTTTTTTTTTTCAAAATAAAAATAAAATTATTTAATTTAATATTATAAATAAAATTATTATTTCCCAAAAAATTAATAGCATATAAATAAAAATTAAAAAAGTAAAATATATTTTTGTGCCCAAAAATTATTAATTAAAATTATTATTGTTAGTTATTTTTTAGAATTTATACAAAATGAAATAATAATGATAATTAATTTTAGAATTAGATTTTTTTTCATATAAACTACATAATATTCATAATCTTGCCTATTTTAAATATTATACTAATATATAATACAACAATATATAATATAATAATATATATATTTTAGAATTATATATTAATTATACAAATATATAGTATAATAATATATATAATAAAAAATATATATAGTAAAGGGAGGCCTGACTGTATGGATCCCGTCCTCTTTTTTTTTTTACTTTTATTATTTCCTGTTTTTAATTTTAAACTTTACATAACAAATCCAAAATAATATATAATTAAAGGTAAATAATTATTAGTTAATTATGTAATAATATGTTATGTTGCATAATAATTGTTTAAATAATATAATAATTGTTTAAATATAATAATTTTTAACAAATGATTTAAAGGTAAAATAATTAAAAATAATTAATTTATGTAATTAAATATAATTATGTTTTAGATTAGATTAAAAAAAAAATACAAACATTGGTGGGTGCTTGGTGGGCGCCAGGCAGGGGTTGCCTGGTGCCTGCCCTTTTGCAAAATACATAGGGCGGGCACCAGGCAGCCCTGCCGGGCGTCCGCCCATTTAGTTTTTTTTTTCTTTTTATTATTTCATTTTTTTTAATTATTTTGGATTCAGAAAAAATAAAATATTAAATCTATGAATTTGTAGAACATATAATATAATTAAAACTATATTATAATTTAATAAGTAATTTATAAAATATATTACAATTTGTCATAATATAATACTAATGCAACATATATACTAATATAATATATACTAATAATATATAGTATGTAATATTAATACATAATCTAATACTAATTGTGGGTTTTACAATAACTATAGCAATGAGAGAGTTTTGATAATTTTAAAGGATATTGACCGTCAAATTTTCACAACTAGTTTCAAAACCCGCCGCTTTTTAAAATTTTGTCTCCCGCTCTACACACACTTTCACTTTTAAATGCTCTCATCTATATTTTTAGTTTTAAATTGTTAAAATTGTTAAAAACTCACTACATGATATATACTATGAAAGTAATTCAAAATTATCTCCCGCACTTTTTAAAATAAATTTTTGATAATGTTTTTTTTTTA
This sequence comes from Dillenia turbinata, assembly GCA_037126225.1. Taxonomy (NCBI): domain Eukaryota; kingdom Viridiplantae; phylum Streptophyta; class Magnoliopsida; order Dilleniales; family Dilleniaceae; genus Dillenia; species Dillenia turbinata. Next base: position 25,155,637 of record JBAMMX010000019.1, read on the forward strand.
TAAAAAAAGAAAATAAAATGAAAAAATGAACTACATGATGAAGTTTCAATAAAATTAATATTATCAAAAATTTTATATCGATGAATTTCTAATAAAATTAATATTATTAAAAATTTTGAATAAATTGAATTAGAACCAAAACAATAAATCATACAAATAATATTACCAAAAAATAATAAATTTTTAATTTTAAGGTAATTTTTTATATATATATTTAATTTTTATTTGTTTATACGAAAGTGAGATAAAAAAAATTAAAAAAAAAAGTGTAAGAGGAAAAAAAAAACAAAAGAACGTATGAGCGGGCGCCAGGACCCCCTAAGGCGGGTGCCCGCTTATGGGGGGCGGGCGCCAGGCCCCCTATTAGGCTGGCGCCCGCGTATGGGAGCGGGCGCCAGGACCCCCAATGGTGGGCGCCCACTTATGAGGGGCGGGCGCCAGGCCCCCTACTGGGCTGGCGCCCGCTTACGGGTACGGGCGCCAGATAGACTCTACAGACTCTATATACATATATTACATGTTATTATATGTTACCATATATTACTACATATATTACTTAACTTATCAAAACCCGTCATTTTTTTCATATTTTTTCATATTTTTTGCCCTCATTTCATATTTTTCATTTTTAGTCATTCTATATTAAAATTTGAAATTTATAATTAGATTATATTCAAATCAAATATTTTTGACAAGTAAAATAATTGGTTTTGCATAAGCAAAATAAATAATAGTTAATTAAACTTACTAATTAATTAATTAATTAATTAATATTTCTTTAAATTAAATATGAAGTTTGATATTCAAATTAATACTAATATTACCATTTGTTTTTTTTTTTAATTTATATAAAATTATATAATATTGATAAATTATACAATATTAGTATTATAATAATTATTTAAATATAATATTAGTATTATAATAATCCACCTTTTTTTTTAATTATGTATAATAATTATTTAAATATAATACTATGTTGTAATATAATAAATATTTAAACAATTAAAAATAATTAATTTACGTAATTAAATATAATTATTTACTAAACCATTTTATCTTTAAAAATATATTGAATTAATATATTAGATTTAAAAAAAAAAAAACAAAACAAAAAAAACAAAACATTGAGAGGCGCCGGCATGGAATGCCGGCCCCGCCTCTCAATGTTTTGTTTTTTTGTTTTTTGTTTTTTTTTTTTTTTTGGTTTTTTTTGGTTTTTTTTTTTTTATTGGTTTTGGATTAGGTTTTTTTTTTAAAAAAAAAAAACAACAAACAAAACAAAAATTAACAAAACAGAGAAGGGGCGCCCAGGGGGATGCCCGGTGCCCGCCTAAAGACAAGTCGGGCCAGGTATCTGTCACTGGTGCCCATCCTCTGTTTTGTTTTTTTTTTTTTTTGCTTTTTATTATTATTTTTTTAATAAGTTTTGAGAATGTAATGGATAATTAATTATATGAGTATAATTAATTATATAATTTTTAATATTATTTAATTATATTAGTATAATTAATTATATGATTTTTAATATTATTTAATTATATTAGTATAATTAATTGTGTTGGTACATTAGTTTTGAATTTTATATAAAATTATATAATATTTTCATTTTTTTTTTCTTATTTGTTGTTTTTGTTGGAATTTATATAAAATTATATCATATAAAATCATAACATAAATTTACTATTTACTACTAGTGATCACTAGTTACCCCACTATATAACTATTACTATACTACATAGCCCATGGTTCCACTATCCCCACCGTCCGTCCCACAGTTCCACCGTCTCCCATTCTACACTACTACTAGTTACTACTAGTTATTATAAATTATCACTAGTTACCATTATAATGTCATAACACTGATTTATTACTATTTACCACTACTACAGTTACTACCACCATATTACATATCCCGTGGTTCCACGGTCTCACATTATCACTCGTAAACTTATAATACAAACTTACTACTAGTTACAACTATATTATTATTAATTATCACTATATTACTACCACTGTATTATATACTACTAGTTACCTTTATATTATTACTACACCTCATAAAGTATTATTACTATATCTCATAAAAAGAGTTGAGACATAAAAAGTTGAGAAATGTATTACATAATGAGTTTATATATTTTTCTTTTTATTTTTTTTTTTAAAGAAAGTATTAAATGGCTTAGAACTCTAAGCATATGCGCTGCATTTTTTATTTTTTATTTTAATATTTTTTTATTTTTAGGAAGTGAAGTTGCTCTTCTTATTTTTATTTTTAGGAAATGTATTAAATGATGAGTTTAGACATCACCTCTCACATTTTTCTCTTATCACCTTTTATTACTACATATTATCACAATCTTACCACATTTTGTTATAGTGATTCATATCATCTATCCAAATTATCTCCTCAACTTACCATAGTCAACGGTTTTATTATAGAGACAATTTTAAAAGAGTCCCTAAAAGTGCTACATTGAAAACTATTCTAACAATATATTTGAATTTAGTTATTTAGCCCATCTAAATTTTACCAAAAAATTTTTAAAACTGTCTCCCTATAAATTTTCCCGCCATTTTTTCATTCTTTCATTCTTTACCTGATATTATATTATATAACAATTAGTCCAATTATCATAATGTCATATTTTAACACTAAATTATGTAACAATTGTCATATTGATAATTACTAATTTTATATAATTACTAATATTTAAAATTACTAATATTGAAAATTAATTACATCATGTAATATTATTTAAATTACTAATATTAATAAGTAATATAATAATAACTTATGAGAAATTTGTGATAATTACCTGTAAATATAGTCTGATTATATTATTATTTATTGGAGTGAAATATAGTGATAATTACTGATAATACAGTGATAACATGAGATAGACCGTATAGGGGTATGGTAAACCGCAACTTACTACTAGTTATCATAATCTTACCACCACTTACTATATGTTATCATAATTTTACTATTAGTTATCACAAACTTTCCTTAATTTAAATTATCACAATATTATTATTAGTTATCACTATATTAATAATAGTTATAGTAAACTTATCACTATTATTATATTACTATTAGTAGTCACTATATTACTACTAGTTATTATAAATTTTACCACAATTTTTTATAAAATTACAACATGTTACTACTACCTATTATATACTAATAGTGTCACATTTACTGACGACAATTAATAACCGTTTCAATTAGACATCCTTTTTACAAACGGTACAATATATATGTTAGCATAGGTATAGAGTTATGCATATGATATGGTTTATCCGTCAGTAAATAAGACTCAAATAGAGACTCTTTTCAAACCGTGACTAAAGTTACCACATCTATTGATAATAAATGATAACCGTTCAAATAGTAGATGTCGTTTATAGACGAAAAAATATATCCGTTAGTATAAATAAAGAACTTATGCAAACGGTATTGTTAAATAGATAGTACAAAAGAGTTATATAGAGACTTTTTCAAAACCGTCTCTAAACACTGCTACATTTGCTGACCATAAGTGATAACTGTTAAATTTAAATATCGATTTTTATAGACGGTTTTGCTATCTTTACTGACAGTTGATAAATTTATCCTAACGAACAATTTTATACCGTTAGAAAATATATACATTTCCTAACGGTTTCATCAAAAGTGTCTCTATAGGTCATAAAATACCATCATTAAATCTCACGTCAATAAAAGTTGTCGTCAGCATATTGCTTTAATTTTGTAGTGTGAGGAGAACAAATTTAGAGAGAGAACAAGGTTTTCTAGAGAGAGAAAACCTAGAGTTTGGTGGAATCTCAACTTGGAGATGAAATTGGTGACACAAATAAAGGTAATACCTCAATCTCATCATGAATTTAAGTTTATTTTATTTATTTTTAAGACACATGTTGTTATTTGAAGAATGTGAATTTAGGGTTTAACCCTAGGGTTTAAAAATGTTGAAATTTGAGAAAATTTATGAATATTGATGGTATATAATTGCAATTGGTGTGAAAATGATGCAATTAAAATATGGATTTGAGAATTTTAGGAATTAGGGTTTGTACTATGTTTAGGGGAAAACGATTAACGCTAATCCTATAAATGATTGAATGATAAATTGGTATTCTTGACACAGGTTTAAGGCAATTAGAATCCAAAGAAAATTATCACTTGAGTGAACTTCAATGGGGATTGGAAATTGGGAGTGATTATTCTCTCAAAAGGTGAGTGATTTCATACTTGTACTTAGGTAAGAAAAATAATTTTATTGAACATTTTAATAAATTTCAAACGTGAATTTATGTGATTTAGTATGTGTGGAATATCAAAAAAAAAAAAAAAATCAATTCCTAAATCATTATGCATCCTATATCTTGAATAAACAAATGTGCCACGTGGAATTGTGAATGTTGAATATATTGGCCTTTTGGCTATGATTGAGAAATTGTTAAAATTATGACACATAAAATGAGTTTGTCATTTTTATGAAATGGTGCAATGATTGGTTTGGGGAGGAAGAGCCTGATCTCTACATTAAATGACTAATCATTTCCATTTACGGAGTGACTCGACGGGGTGACGTAGTAAGACTAATAGACCATGGAATATAGCTGAGTACATGCGGTACATTTATGGTCAGATATGATAAAGGTCGTGAGATAGTTGGTCGCATCACCATTGAAACATCACATCCAATGTCAAGGATGGAGGTATTTATAAATTTAAACTACAAAAATCCCTTAGTGGTCCACCCTAGATCATGTTAGATCTTTGCCGGATACGATGATTTTGGTTACCCCATGTATAGAAATTGTGAACTATTTGATGCATTGATATTGATCATTGATGTTTGAAAATCTATTTTGATGTTCTAGGCCCAAGCCAAACAGGACCAATTTAATGACAATAAATAGAAGCAAAATTTGGAAGACGAGGACAGAAAAAGAGGAGCAAGGTATTAAATTTTGGTAATGTCTACTTTTGTTCACTCATTTGTCACTATAGGTTCCCCATTTGTTCGAACAATCTGTAGGAAATTTCAGTTCAAATGCCTCAAGCAGACAAGTCAGGGTGTGATGAGGATTGACCAGTGTGCCGGCCTTCACCTGATAGTGTTTTTAAAACTGAACTGATAAAGGACTCGGTCAATCTACCGATTCATTAGTTTATTGATCAGGCCGATCGGACTATTTTACGAACTGAATGATATCATCATAATGTCATATATATAATTTATATATTATATATTTTAAAATTAAAAAATCTATATATTTCTATGAATCAACCACAAACTGATTTGTGGGTCAAACAAAAAAGTCTAACATTCAGTGAAATCATATAATAAACAAATAGATGATTAGATTACTCAAGACTAACAAAAGCACTGCACAACAAAACAGAGCAAAAAAATCTTCACCATTTTTTGTTTAAAAAAAAAACACAGCATTATTAAGATAGAAATTTCCATCGCTAAACATAGCACAACACTGCATTGTTTAAAAAAAAAAAAGCATAACAGAGCACAACAAAATAGGTGGCTTTCCTTCGTTCTCTTATGGCTTGAGGAATGAAATTTCTCCATTTTTATTTTTTTTAAAAAAAAGAAAATCTTGAGATAAAAATTACCTCCAGCCGCTTGATTCCAGTAGCTTTGTTGTTAAAAAATTGGAAGTGAAGTTCTGAGAGACGAGGGCTAGGAAGAGACCATGGCGGAGAGAGGAAGGAATAGGAAAGAGCAGGGGATAGTATGAAAGTTCAAACGGTAAAAGTTAGGAATAAAAAGAATCGTACCCTTTTTTTTGAGAAAGAAGATGAAAGGTCAATCAACCAGGAATGAAAGCAAAGATGAGTTATACCATACATTTTTTGTTTTGTTTTTATTTTTATTTTTTTCTCTTTTAATTGGTTTTGATCGATTTTGACTTTTTTCGATTTAATAATAAAAATTGAACTGGATTATAAATTTTTGATTGGTTTTGATCGATTTTGATTTTCTTCAATTTAATAATAAAAATTAAACTGGATTATAGAATGATTTCTGATCAAATCGATTGAACCGATTTTGGTTTTTAAAACTTGGCCTGATATCCTCCAATTCCGCAGTCCTCCGTTGCTTCATGTGGCAGTGATAACGGTTGTGCAGGACAAGGTATAACAGCTGTCTCTTTGATTATTGCTAGCCATAATACAAGGTTGTCCATGTCTGATTCCGTGACTCTTCGATTTCTACAAATATGGATGTCCAACTATTCTTGAACTTTCTTTAGGATTGTTGCATGGTTAAAAAATTTGGAGAGGGCCCACATTAAGGTTAGTTGTCTGCCGCAACAGTATCCACCTCTTCATATCCACCTTCCTAGGACTTTTTACACACCTCATATAACTCTTTTATGGATTGTTAGATTCATTTCACCCAGAGGAATTATGATAATTTTTGAAAATTAAAAGATCAAATTTTCGGATATATCTTAATGAATAGATGTAAAAAATTTGGGAAACCATAAAACCTTTCTTGAATAATCTTACAATCGGGATGATAATCATACAAATTGAGTTATCACTACAATATCAAAACGTCACAACTCTAAATCCGGAGATTTAAGTGATGTGAAAAAATTTATGCTTAAAGTTTTTCAATGCTCTCAAAAGCTCTCTCAATCTCCTTCACTATGTATCAATCAATATTCTCTCAAAGATGTTTTTGTTTAACCATAGAATTTACACACTAACACACATACTTCACATAGAAGAGAGTTCTCTTAATGTGGGAGAGAGGAGGAGACCCATTTCAAATTTTGAAATTTTTACTTTGTGATAAAATATCTTTACGTGGGTATATTTACCAATATTTTCCACTTGCACACAAGTGCATTTCACGTCTATCACAAGATCATAACTCATGTGATCAATCATATCACCCTGCTAGACTTTCATACATGATTGGATATTGTATGACCGACGAGTACACCTACAAGTAAAGACTTCTCGATACACCTATTAGGATGATTGAGAAACCACTATTAGTACTAAAAAGAACTCGCTGTATCTCAAATTCAACGCATTACATTTATCGAGCCAATTTTCTTATCGAAAGTTATCTCCAATCATTATTCGAGTGTTTATTCACTATTATATTTTGAATCACAACATAGATAAACATAACAGGTCAACCGGTGAATACAATATGATGATGTAATATCGATTAGTTTTCCTTTTCCCAAACTTGAATCTTCAGCTACTTTCCTAAACCTGCCTCTTAGATCTCATTATCTTCCAGGTTATAGGTAAACAGACTAAAATACAATTACTGAACCATGACTTTAAGAAACCAGTGAAAGTAATAAGGGTACAAGAGATCCCACTCAATAGATCTTGGGTCTCACATAATAGGGTATAGGGATAAAAATCAGATCATATCATCATCTCTAATAATAGCTCATATTATCCCATGGTCAGTTTATCACACGCGGTATGAAACACATGTCTCAATGTTATTTCCTCATTTCTCAAAAGAGTATATGTCAGATTTCTCTAATATTATGCAAGTATAGAGGTTAATTTACACATAAGATTTTACCTAGAGATCTCAGATAGAGTACTTCAGAGACAATATCTCTAGCTGTAGGTGAAATCTGAGATTTCAAACCTGACTACTTATAGGCAACACATATGTGGGTATGTCCATGTTAGTTATATCGCATATGATCATATCTTGAACATGTATCAAGATAACTTATGTCCTAACGGGCCAATCTCAAAATCTTTTACGTTTAGAAACCGTCTCATCTCCACTCACTCAGAGATGGAAGTAGTCACTTATGTGAGAGAGTCGATCTCGCCTGCCTGATATATCTTTTTATCACATCATATTACATAATATATGATAAGAAATAAGTGTATTAAATAACTCAAGTGTGATTGAATAATACACGAAAATCACATATATAAAATGGATAATCATCAATAACGTTAATCCAGTATATAATAAAAAATGTCAAAATATACGTAAAGCCAATGACTCTCTATATCCTATAAACGAGTCTCTAGTAATGGGTTTGGTGAAGGGGTTAGTTATGATTCTGTGTGTAGAAAGGTATTTGACGGTCACTTGACGCTTCTTGATGACATCTCTTATGAAATTGTATCTGGTGTCAATGTGTTTGATCCTACTATGATATTTAGGGTCTCGAGTATAGGCAATAGAGGATTAATTATCTTAGTAAATTATCACTGACCTCTCACTATCTGTCATAAACCCTAAGTCATCCAATAGTCTTTGGATTCAAACACTTTCCTAAACTGTAATTCAATAAGTCACAAACTCGATTTCCATCGTTGATGGAGTTACACGGGTTTGCTTCTTACTGCTCCAAGAAATGACACCGCCATTGAGCAAAAAGGTAAAACCTGATATCGATTTGCGTCCATCCAAATCACCACCTCAATCAGCGTCTGAATATCCAACAAGGTGCAAATCATCTCCTCCATAACATAAGAAGAAGTTCGTAATTCTCTTGAGATATCTGAAAATTCTTTTCACTGTTTTCCAGTGACCCCTTCCAAGATTCGATTAATATTTACTCACCAGACTGACTGCATAATAAATGTCTGGTCGTGTACATAACATCGCATACATTAAACTCCCAGCTGCACTGGAATAAGGGATTTTGCTCATTTCCCTCACTTCTTCCTGAGTTTTAGGACACATGTCAAGGCTCAGATCATCACACTTGGTGATAGGAGTATCTATAGGATTGCTATTACTCACCCAAAGCGCTCGAGAATCTTTCTTATGTTGGTCTCTTGTGAAAGAGCCAACATTTGTCTCGAGTGATCCCTCTGGATCTTAACTCCAAGGATGAACTCAGCTTTACCCATATTCTTCATGTCAAAACTCGATAATAACCATATTTTAATTGTCATGCTCTAATCCTCGATCCGAGGCCGTGAACAACCGCCCGTTATCCCGTACGCTGCCCATCACAGGACACACATATCAAGGCAACGAAGGTTACAATCAATACCTGTATAAAACCTGTTTTTTATCAAAATATCAATTTCTCAAGTAAAGAATGTAAAATGTAAGATATTTGCCTCAATGCATAAGTATACAACACATCTGAGAGTTTCAATTATATTACACAACATAATTATAATCATCTCAATAAATATATACAATAGTCATTCTATAGATCTCAAATGTACATATATATCATCCAACATCATCAAATACATCACTGCGAAAGAATGATCGATACCATATCCAAAGTTCAAGGTCTCCAGTATAAGTCAAGTATGTCGAACTTTCGACACGTCTTCCTGTCAATCTATCTCTGAAATCAAGGAAGGTGAGGGGTGAATATTATAGGGAAATACTCGGTGAGTGAGGGGATCAACAATACGTTCTCAATATAAGTGTGAATATGGAATGTCAAAATACATTTCAAAAATCAATATGATATCAAAACTGAGTATGTCATGTCCAGAAACCAAGTTATCACATATCACAATAATAGTTTTAAAGTATGCATCCATTTATAATTCCAAAAGCATATAGAGCTTGTCAATAACACATTCCCTGTAGTGGTTTACCTTGACCAGTGAAGGGGGCATTGTAAGAGTTGTAGGGAGTGTGAGGGAAGAAAAGAGGTATATATATTTTTTATTTTTAAAAATATTGAAAATTTAATTATTTATTTTTAAAAATATAATTAATAAAATTATTTGATATTATAATAATAAAATTATTTAATGATGGAATAATATTTATTATAATTTTAATATTGTTAAGTATATATAATGCATTAAAATAATATAGAAATATTTTTATTTTTATATTTAATATTTTTATTTTTATTTTATTAATCTTCGTTCACTTTCTTTGTTTCTTAAATCTTATCTATATATAAAACTACGATGATTAAAATCTTTTTTTTTACTCTCTTCACAAGAGCAAAATAAGTAATATGTTACGAAGATCAGAGGGAATTCCACTTCTACGACATAAACAAAAAAAATAAAGTTTACATCATAACTACATAAATTATTATTTTATTTAATTTTATTTCATTATTATATTTAACTTATGTCTTATAAGGTTTCACCTCGGTGTAAATGTGGACACGTGGCCACGTTTTTTAATAAGTCATTAAACTGTACAAATGAGACCCCAATCTCAACTCATCAAATGTGGCATTTTCCTTTTCCAACGCACTAAAATCAAGGTGGTGAGGTCATGGCTTACGTGCCTTGTAACAAAATGTTATAATTTCTTATCAGGAAAACTAAGGACTGATCCTTTTTTATCCGCCTGTATATATTCCTTCCACGTTCCCACATCAGCAAAATCACCACCACTTGATCTCTCTTATTTAATTTATACAATACGCTGCTCATCCAACGTCAAATATTCACAATTATTATAAATTTACTATTTTTAAATTTAAAAAAAATTAAAACCATAAATTCTAAATTCTAAATTTTAGAACTTATTAATACATTAACTCATATTATGTATAGTAAGAATTCTGACAATCTCAAATTCCAAACCCTAAAATTTAAATTTTAAACTCTAAATTCTAAACTTTAAATTCTAAACTTAAATTTTATTAGTTTTGTATCGATTCATACTATAATAAAATTGACTTGATTATCAGTTCTATTTGGATTTCGTTGTTGTCAAAATTATGACTATTATCGGTTCTATTTGAATTTTGTTATTGTCAAAATTATGACTATTAATTTGAGTGTTTTATATTTTTCTCTTTACGTGTATATTCAAATATGTGTGTTTTGTTTAAATTTAAATAATTTTTATTTTAAATTTATATAATCTTTTTATTAAAAATTATAAATATTATATAATTAATATAATGTATAAAGTTAGTTACAATCAATAATTCATTATATAAATTTAAGTCTAACTGTTAATTGGGCCTAAATAAAAAAAGATAAAAAAATTACAAAAATTTACTTTTTACCCCTCGGGCCAGAGCCCACCTACTTATATATGTAATCAGCAGTTCCAAGTTGAGATCACGGATCTCCTGGAACCAAGCCCTCTCTCTCTCTCTCTCCCTCTCTCTCTCTCTCTCTCTCTCTCTCCCCCCCCCCCCCCTCTTCTTTCTTCCATACTTCGTTGACCCATAACAGACAACAAGCTAAACATGATGGAACTAATAGCAAATTGGCCGATCCTTGTCATCTTCATAGTTTCGCTCATTTCCTTTCTCATATTAAAACAAAACAAAAGCAAAGAAATTCTGGTGGCAACTGCACCAGAACCACCGGGAGCATGGCCGGTCATCGGCCACCTCCTCCAGCTAGCCGGCGAGACACATATCTGTAAAACCCTTGGCGCCATGGCAGACTGCTATGGACCAGCTTTCATGATCCGATTCGGCATCCACCCAACCTTTGTGGTCAGCAGTTGGGAGTTGGCTAAGGAATGTTTTGTTACGAATGACAAGAAACTAGCCAATAGGCCAAGAACTGCTGCCGGAAATCACATGACCTATGATTACGCAATGATGGGTTTCGCGCCTTATGGACCTTACTGGAGAGAAGTGCGAAAAATCGCGACCATTGAGTTGCTGTCTAACCGGAGGATGCAGCAGCTCAGCCATATACGATGTGGGGAAATCAATTTGTCCATGAAAGAGTTATATGAGTTGTGTAAAGAGAGTCCTGCGACGGTGGAAATGAAGCAGTGGTTTGGAGGACTTACAATGAATGTTGTGGTCAAGATGGTGGCTGGAAAGCGATATGTGAACAATTTGGGAGCAAATGATATTGATGGACGTGAGTTTATGGAGACAATAACGAGGTTTTTCAATCTTGCAGTTCGACCGGGTATGTCAGATATGATTCCATATCTTTCATGGTTGGATTTTAAGGAAAGAGCCAGGAAGAGAACGGCAAGAGAGATGGATGTGATTATGCAGCAATGGCTGGGGGAGCATAGGCAGCACAAAAGAAAATCACAGTCGGAACTAGACAAATATGAAGATCCACAGGATTTCATGGACATCATGCTTTCGATCTTTGATGACCAGGAGGAGCAAAATTTCCATGGATTTGACAAGGACAAAGTCATAAAGGCAACTTCTATGGTACGGAATGAAAAGGAAATTATAGTGTTTATCCCTTGCATTCATTGAACAATTTTAAATTATGAAAAGTTAAACAAACACGATTCTCATTTTTTCTTCCAAAAAGAAGAAGAAGAAAGGGTACAGTCTTTTTTTTTTCAATGAGATTTCTTTTATTAAACTATTTAGTTTAGGAAATGCTGCGTCATTGGCCAATTGTCATATTCCATTTGAAATTATAGATGATTTGGTGAATTTAGTGACCCCACACAACAATTCAGAAAAATTGACCCAGATGGAATTGCACTGTTTGCATGTATGTGTGTGTCTTTACATGGAGAGCTTATTAGCCTTGCTGATGTTAGACTCAAACCAACTTACATATTTTGGTTCATTCATACCAGTCATTTTCAATTACGTATATGCAGGCTATGATACTAGCAGGGACGGATACAACAGCCGTGACATTAACATGGGCGCTTTCCTTACTTTTAAATCACCCAACAATGCTAAATAAGGCTCAAGAAGAGTTGGACATCCATGTAGGTAGAGACCGACAAGTTACTGAGTCAGATATGGACAAGCTTGTATTCTTACCAGCGATAGTCAAAGAGACAATGCGGTTATATCCAGCAGCACCATTGGCAGTGCCACATGAGGCAATTGAGGACTGCGAAATTGGAGAGTATCAAGTGAAAGCTGGCACACAAGTGATTGTAAATCTGTGGAAGTTGCAACGTGATCCAAGGGTGTGGTCTGATCCGTTAGAATTCAGGCCAGAGAGGTTCTTGACAGATGCTCATCAGGACATGGATGTGCGAGGTCAGCATTTTGAGTTGATCCCATTTGGGTTGGGTCGGAGATCATGTCCGGGAATGTCATTTGCATTGCTCACTACCCATTTGACTCTGGCTTGTCTGCTTCAGGCATTTGAGCTGAAAATTCCTACAGATTGTCCAGGTTATATTGACATGACAGAAGGACCAGGGTTGACTATACCAAAAGTAACTCCATTGCATGTCTTGCTCTCTCCTCGTCTTCCAAACATCGCTTCTATTTATTGTCAATAAAATTGCCCTGTCTGTCTCTGCACAATAACTGAAGGGCATGGATCAAAATGGAGTTCAATTTGGGGATAAATGCTGAACCGGATCTTGAGATCTGCTCCATAGTGGTTCGCTATGGTTCCAAGCATTTTGCAGAAGGGTGAGGGGCCGGAGAGCTGGAGGAGGCGGCCGAGAATTGGCCATTTTTCGGATGGATCTTGTAGTACTGTTGTAATTCATGAGCACTCCGAGGATGGTTTTTTTCCTCCCCCTCTTGTGAGAGAGCTAATAAGTAAAAGAGTGTTTATGTTTTATCTCCCAGCAGGGCAATATAAAAACCCCCTTCATGTAACATTTGATATGGCGCTGAAGGCAGGAAATTCCAGTTTTAATCTGTCCCTTACTCTCTCCCACAATAACTTTATATGCACAAATCTATTAACATCAATTTGTTAACGTGTCATGAAAAAATAGTCAAAGCACTTTTTTGAGGCATTTCTTCTGTGAGAAAAATTGGTTCTCATCCATGAATATGGAAATTGCTTGCTGTTAGAATTTTTCAAAATAACATCAGATCGTTCAAAAGTATCGAACCAAATTTAATGTAGCAGTCCACAATACGAAGGTGATGACTAATTTTTAATCGAGTCATTATTATATTTTGACTAATTTAATCTCATATTTAACTAAAAATTTGTTAAAATATTTTTGTTGGTATATAGAGAGTCTTGAATTTGAAATCTTTACAAATGAAAGGGAAAACGGCACTTGAATTATAATGATTTTTCTTTCTAATGATTTTCTTTAAATCCACCCATGACTTTTCTTTCAAATGATATTCTTTAAAGCCGCCCATGACTTTTCTTTCAAATGATATTCTTTAAAGCCGCCCATGACTTTTCTTTAGAAGTTTTGAATGGGGTGGAATGTACCTATGGTGGTTGATCATCTAAAATACGTGAAAATTAAAAATTTTGGATGGACCAAGATACACTTTGTAGCAGTTGAATAGAATAAGAATGAATTCTCCCCCTCCAAAAATTTTTGAATAGGGGTTCAATGCACCTACAGATTCGCTGGTAGTTGATCATCTAAAATATGTCAAAAATTAAAATTTTGGATGAATCAAGATACCCATGGAGTTGTTAGATGTGAAAATATTAAATTCTGACCGTCCAGAATTTTAAAATATAAAAAATTTTGAATGAGGTAAAGAGTAAGTACAGATTTAATAGTAGTTGGTCTTCTAAAACAGTCAAAAATTAAAACTTTTTCGTGAACCAACGCTTACCTAGGTTGATAGCCATTGAATGTATCAAGATTGAATTCAGGCCCTTCAAAAATTTTGATCATGAGATGAGTGGCTATAAAACGGACCGAAATTAAATCATAGTGGTTTAAAATTTCCAACAATTAAAACTTTTAGATGGTCAACATATCTTGATGAAATTTTCATGAATGGATTGTAAATTTCGGGTGATTGTTCGCGCATTTTGTTTGCAATTATAATTAGCTATTCTAATCATTATCCAGATAGTTCAGTGATTAAAAATTAATATCTTTTAATAAAATCTTGAATTTAAATATTGTGTAAGTTAAAAATAGGTATCGAAAAAGTTTTATCTCTTAAAAATTTAATTCAACTTGAATTGAAATTAGTCAATTCTAACATTATTACCGTTATTTATATATTAAAAAAATCTAAGTTATTCTATATGATAATAAAAAATAACAAATCTTTTGAGGATGCTACATTGTTAATTGATGGCACATGACTGAAATGACCCAAATCATTGTGAGCCGAAGACTAGCCCTTAATTTGTCGTGTAACTCACGAAAGCCTTGTCATCAATTTGGTCGGCATCCGCTTGACCGATCTACCATCTGGTCAATCTAGAGTCTTATTGTTATGAGGCCTGAGACCCTTCAGATCGGCTACCCAAGAAACAATCAGTCGAAAAGTGTCGTCAAGAACGGATATAACTTCTAGATGGCTAGACACGACTCACACTCTCGGCATTTACCGACTAGATCTTGCTCAGTAAACAACTGTATGGTACCTCCTTAATGCTCAGTGATTATCACTCAACCCGCTGAGGTAATATTCACAGCCCCCGAATCATGGGAGGTAATACTACGTAAATGGAAGGGAAACTTACCTCAATAGTCAATGAGGAAGGGAATCGACTGGCAATCCAGATTTTCCAAACCGATATGAGTTCAAAATTTTCAAGAATTTTACATGATAATCCCTGCAATTTCGGGACACTCTCGTAAAAAAACTAGATTTTGACATGCCGGATGCATACAACTCTCACACACAAAAAGGTAAATATATATCATTAACTTAATCAACAAGGTACGCACACACATACTCTCTCCACTTAGATACCACAATCGACATAGAGCTCTCTTTAAGTATGTTACTTTCCTTTTCAAAAATCGCTCTTTAATTTGAGCGTCAGAATTTCCCCCACTGGAGCACCCTCCAATAGCTCTTTATAGGTATTGTCGTCTTGGACCACCAACGACTAGGTTATCTCATTTGAGTTAGCAGAGTCATCATCTGTGAAGCCAAACCCACATCCAACAAATTGGCACCATCCATAGGAACAGACCGGAAAGAATCTCATCCCATGTCGCCTTGCTTTGCCAAGAAAGCATGCCTCTACGAAGGATAATCAAAGCTGCTTCCAAAGCAGCTTCTCTGATAGAGGTGCACATGACCACCCCATCAAATGCCGCACAACCTGCGACAAACAACCCTACAAAAATTCCTATTGTTATTGGCCCACCCGAGGTCCAATCTTTAGTCGGCTACAAGAACCACCACGTACCACTTGTCTCTCCTACTTCTCCAGAAAGGACTACCAGACCTTATGTAGAGAGTCTGAAATCTAAGATACAAAGTATAAGCAAGCAGCTATAAGAACTTAGTTATAGCCCTTAACCTGGAGCTCAGTCCTCTTCACATGGATCGGGTCACATGCGCACGCAGAAGCTTGAGCCCAGAGAATACTAAAAGCCCTTGGTGACTTCCCGACATGACCTGGACGATCTAAGAAAATAGGTCAAAGAGTTCCTGGCAGAAGAGCTAAAACGTTCGAATGTGAGAAGAGACGAGCCTACTCAATACCTCACTGGGCTCTCACCTTTCGATCCTAAGATCTCCTTTGAACCGATACCCTGCGATGTGCTTCTTCCCCCTTAGAGAGGTATGATGACACTACTGACCCTAGGGATCATGTTGCCCACTTCATCACCATGATAATCTCTAGAGACATGTCGGACACCCCCATATGCAAACACTTCCCGACGACCCTGAAGGGCAAAGCTCTAACGTGGTTCAATTCGCTCCACCCTTTTAGCATTAAGAGCTTTTCTCCACTCCGACAACAATTCAAAATGCACTTTGTCATCAGTAGGGGAGCCAAAAGGAAATCCACATACCTCCTCCGAATATGATAGAGGGACGACGAGTCGTTAAGAGACTTCCTTGATAAGTTCAAAACTGAAATGATGAAGATCTCTGGTTTAGACCACTCAATCGCACTACTGATGTTACTACATGGCTGCGACCATCAGGGAAGAAAACCTCACTTATCAAGAATCCCCTGTCTACCATCCAAGAGTTTTATACTTGAGTATAAAAGTACATTACCGTTGAAGATGCTGTGACCTTTGACAAACAACGAAACTAATCAGCTCAAAACGAGCCCAGCCAATCACCTTGACGATCCTCACCTAAGTGGGCTCGGCAAGGCCCCGCTTAACCATGAAGGTTTACTAGTTATAAGCCTCTGAATGAGGTTCCCAGTTAAGTCCTACTTTAGATTTGGAATCAACCTTATGTTAGGTGGCCTCATCGCTCTATAGAGAACAATTTCAAAAAAGACAAAACCCGATACTGCCACTTTCACCAAGACTATGGTCATCTAATAGATGAATGCAAGAAGCTGAGAGACGAACTGGAATTCCTCATCCGAAGTGGTTGACACCAAAAGTTCATAAGTACGGAAAGAGAAGATCTCCCTCTTCAGGGCTCACATAATACGAAATGAGAAAATGAACAAGTCGACCAACCAATCCCTGCATACATACACAACCGGCCAAACGGAGTGATCCTCCAAGTGCAAAATAGATATGACCCCTCGAAGCCTTACCTCCCACTCCATATTTTCAGGGCGCTATATCAACATAATCACACATGGTTGAATGAGAAGAGATACTTAGTAGCCCCAATCTTCCAAAAAGCAGAGCCGTCCAACTCCGTAACCAAAGAAGTCCTTGCCACTCATACCAAGAAGCAACCCAAGAAGAAAAGGCACATGATCAGTTTTAGTGACAATTACCTGGTAGGAGTTGATCCCGATCGGCACGATTCTCTTATGATTACCACGAAGATCAGATAATATGAAGTCAAAAGAATTTTCTAGACCAAGGAGCTGGCTGTAATCTCCTTTACTTGAGCACCTTTCAGCAGATGGATTCACCCAAGCACACCTACAACCCCATGCTGGGCCCATCAAGGGGCTCACAGGCGAATGGATATACCCTGAAGGTGTTATCTTACTGCTCATTACCCTCAGAACTCTACCAGACTACATGATAGCCTCCATCATGTTCAATATGGTTAAACTCCCCTTGCCCTACAACGTTATTTTGGGACGACCCGGTTTAAATGCCTTGGAGGCACTACTGAGCATTTGGGACACTGTCCTGTGATCTGGAACCCTAGGCACACCCTTCTAAGTAAACTCTGAATCTCTCTTAGCTTGCTTTTGTAGTATTGCTTATCGATTGCTTCATGATATCTAGCCTTAGCGCTTGTCCTATAGGCTACATTATGAATATCTCACTTGTATCAGTTTGTTTCATTAATCTCTCTTTGTGAGTCAATTATATTGAACACTTGTCACGAGACCTCTTCCGATCGAACAACGTGTCAAAAATAAGGGATCCATCTCTCTAAATGTTCAAATATCGCCCAATTCTTCCGAACAAAACTTATCATTAGAGATTTATCTCCCTGAATGGGAAAATATCGCCCCGGTCCTTCCGAACGGAGCTTATTGTTAGGAATTTATCTCCCCGAATGGACAAGTATCGCCCAATCCTCTCGATTTATCTCCCCAAATGGGTAACTATCACCCGATCCTCCCGATCGAAGTCTATCATTAGGAATTTATCTCTCCGGATTGACAAATATCACCCAAGCCTACGGAACGAAATCTATCATTAACGATTTTATATCCACGAATGGGCAAGTATTTCCCAGTCCTCTCAAACTGAGTCTATTATTAGGGATTTATCTCCCCAATGAGCAAACATCTCTCGGTCAATCGAACAAACAAACCCTATCAAATGTAGCTCGTCACTAGCAAGAGATCTATCTCCCCATTGGACATCTATGGCCCATCCTATAAAATAACCCATCGAAGAAACCTGAACATCAAACGAATACATCACCAGCTAGGGATTTGCCTCCCCAATAACACTCTATTCATCAAGAAGTAATACTACCGATACGAAGTATGAGCTATGATGAGAATAAAGGAGTATTTCATTAATGTATTCAAAAAGAAGTATAAATGGAGGAAATTACAAAAGAAAGCAGAAACCCCAATCAGGGGGCAAGAAGTACATCAGGCTCTATAGGAGCAGAAGCAGACTCGAGTTCAGAAGAGGTACCCATGGTGTCTAGGGGCATGGCGCTTGTCAACCCTACTTGACGAATAATCTCCATGTCATACTAAAACCTCTCGGACAGTTTACGCTGAACGCGCGTGTGTTGGTCGATATTCCTCATAACGACAGCCCCTAACTCAGCTATCTTTCACTCAGCAGCTTGAAGGGATTGGTCAAGTAGGTTAGCCAACCTCCTCGTAGCCTATAGGGATGTTTCATGGACTAGGCCTCTACCTCCAACTTTTCACATCGTCGGAGTGCTGCATCTCGTTCAGCCCTCAGGTGCTCCACCACTTCATTATGAGCGCTTAGAATAGCCCAAATGACTTCTCCTCCTCGAGCTCTTTTTCCTTCCATAAGATGGTATCCTACAGCTCGGACACATCTGCCACCATTTGCTCAGCCTGGTGCCTCAATGTGTAGTATAAAAAGTGCATTGGAGACGGTTCATGAGAACCGAAGGGGCACGTGCCGTATTCAATTCATTGATTTGCAAAATCCGAAAGACCTACTCTAGACTGTACTCCTGAAGTTTCTTCTTCGAAGCCACCTCAAGAGTGGGGGCAAATGATGGCACATGACCAAAATGACCCAAATCATGGTAGGCAGGTAGGCAGGTTTTATTGTTGTGGTTATTTCATCTCCGGTTTGAAGTTCTCACATTTTTTTTTTCTTTTCCTCCTTTTCCTTTTTTCTGCAGAGACAACCCTATGAAGCACTTTTGAAAAGTGAGCTGGTTTTTTCTGCTTTTGATGGCTCATCACTGGCTGCACTGACGGTGCACTTCTTGCACGGATATTCTTTCCTGGATAACTGCTTGTGTGTCTGTTGAGTGGTGAAGCAATGTTATTGTCAATTAGCTTTTAGGAGGTTTTACACTGGGATGTATGGATTAGATTTAGGAATGTTACCACCACGGGTGACACTTCGGAGCTTAGAGCTTTGTTAAGATTTATAAAGATGTCCTGAAAATATTTTGGGCTTAAACTTGCATGGGTCTCTCTCCCATCATCTATCCATTCCTTTCTCTACATTGAACATGATGCGTACTTTTCTTCTATTTATCATGGGAACTACCACTCTAGTTAAGAGTATTAAAGGTATTCCGAATGTTATTATGTTTCATTTTTCTAATTTCTTGATGATTGTAAGCTGTCCTTGACTTGATTTTTGAAATAGTTGGCCAGTGCCTGCCAAAGCATTCTTGTTTATATGTGCTTGTATAGTTTTCTATCTTTTACATGATGCAGTTGGTTGCCAGATATTGTAGATTGCTTTCCTTTGTCCATAAAAGATAATGAATTGTCTTTTTCTTCGAGTAGATATCAAGGAAAATATGTGATCATCCATTTCTCTTGACATGAAGAGCTGCTGAGGATGTGCTGGAGGGTTGGATACAATGTAAACCAGGAAGAACATGGTGTTGCATAAAAACTTGTAGTGCACATAGTAGATGCCCATGATAGTGTATCCTTGCAGGGGACTATTGATAATGTGTCCCGCAGGCTTTCTTTCATATTATCTCTATTGGTAAAGATGATTAATGTTTTCTGAAATAATATTTTTGTTATTTTGTAACATTGGATATAATTAATCAACTTTGGTATACAGGACAGTTTTAGAACCATTTAACTTTCAAGTTCATCCTTGTAGTACTGTCAACCAAAGTGTTGATCGTGGGAACCATTATTTTGTAACATTGGAACCATTATGCAAAGCAATTATGAGTTTCACACTCTACCCTGCTTTTTTGGTGTAAGTTGATTTCAGCATGATTTTATCATCAAGTCTGTCATGTCCCAACTCTCTCGTCGAGCACGTAATAATCACCGCGTTATCTTGATATATGGGTATGATCTCCCCATATATCGGAATAGCGCAAGACATTCCAATTGTACAATAAATATTTGAAAACATAAAACTCATCAAAATAAGGAAATCATATAACTCGTATGCAAAGGACCCATTCGGTCCATCTCTATACACACAAGCATGCGTTGGCACATAATCGGGGAGGGGATCCTGTACATGCATGCATGCAGTGTGATTGTGGCCATCCCAGTCAATCCAGAACTCTCAAGCATTTCATAGAGTTTACAAAACAAGCTATAAATCCAGAAATCCAAGGGAAATATTCTAAATGTCCCATTTCAAAAATAAATATCTTTCAAACATGAGTTTACACAAAATAATGAAGTCCCAAATCATAACCGTTGGATTTTATCGATACTTGCTCAAAAACTCAAACCAGTATCAGTAAAATCCACACGGTTTGAGATGTACAGAACTTTCTTTCCATGATCCAATGACCTACAAACTCCCAAAATAAATACATAATCCATACCTACCCAAAATCAATAAAAAAAATCCTCCAATCCGCAAAAGTGGACGTTGTCTCCCTACACGTCCTCTGAAAAGGATTTAAGAGGGGATGAGTATTTTAAATACCCAATGAGTGGAGTGTACTCATATGCAACATATAAATGAGGGATGATGGTGGTGATGTCAAATTACATGTATCAAATGTAATTTAATGCAATAAAGAAATTCATTTATATAAAATTATTCATATCAAACCACCATAACTCATATAATCAAATCAAACAATCAAAATTCATTTTTTCATAAATTTTGGGGTGTGCCGAAAACATTATCCTACTAATAGCCATTGACAGGATCCGTCAAAGGATTTTTTACAATTTTTACATAAAACTCCCCTTTTCCTTTGGCGTTGGCCTGGAATTTTTTTCGTGGGGTGCTACCACGTCATCCAGCCGACTTGAGTGGCTCTCCAACCCACCACCTCCAAACCTCTAATTTAATCATAAGTTAGCCCAAACCATGCCGCCCCGCTAGCAAGGTCCATGACAAGACTCAGAATATAGTCTTTTTACAGCACCATGTTACCACATTCAATTTCATAATCAATTTATGCTCAATGTATAAAATAGAGCAACATTTCACAATTCATATGTGTAAACAAACGTAACATGGTGCAAACAAATCAATATTCAAAATCAAGAGTCATGGATTTATCACAATATTCATTTCAGACATACCACAATTGCAAAATATTATAAATTCATTTTAAAATCAAATTTATAAATCATATTAAAATCATTTATTCATTTAGATGATACATAACCATCCACTTACCTATAGGGAGGGTATTCACTCTCTATTTTCACAATTCAGTCCAATAAAATTTCACTCCAATCCTCAATTGATTTTCCTAAATCCACGATCACAATTTAATCATCGATTTTTCAATTATTTTTAGAGTTTATCAATTTTTCCTAATTTTGTACAACCCTAATATTTTCAGACATATTTCAAGAAAAGCTATTTTAATCAGCCCAACAAGGTTCTATTATCGTTTAACATGTCTCTTTCATATTAAACAACTTAAATTCATACAGAGTTTAGACAACCCTAATAATTACATACAGAATTTTAGGAAAATGTATTTCCTTCGAATACAACATATTTTCAGGATATATATACAAATCTCTCATTCTAAATTCCACCTAAATTCGATCAGTACTTAAAGGGACTAGAAATTTCCTCACCTAGAGTTTTCACAGTTCACAGCCCTCGTCCAAATGCCTCCTCAATCAAATCCGTGATCTGCAGTGCTTCCTAACTGAAGCAAAGTTTATCAATTAGGCCTAATTACTTAGAAAAATCAAAACCCTAGAGTGAGGATTAGAAATCAGTCTTTACCTGTGCAGAGAAGGAATCACAGTCTCGGCCTAGGGTTTTCTAAATCTGCTACTACTATCGACTTGGAGCTCTGCGAAGGGTGCAGAAGGGAGTTGCAGCAGCAGGGGACACCGTGCCCAAGTGAGCTAGCAAGGGAGAGGGAGACAGAGTGTTGTGCTGCTATCACGCGCAGGAGAAAGAAAGAGAAAGAAAGAAAAAGAGAGATAGGGAGAAAGAGATAAACGACCGCTAGGATGGGTGGCGGTCGGACGAAGGCGGTGTTGACGGTGGTGGTGGAAGGTAGATAGTGGCGGGAGAGAGGGAGAGAGTGACGGAGAGAGGATTCGGTGAAAGAGCAAGAGAGAGACGAAGGAGAAAGAGGGATTAAGGTTTCTAATCCCTAATCCCAATTAAGAGGGGACGCATCGTTTTGCCCCAAAATGCTGCGTATCCTCGTTTCATTTTTTTTTCACTTTATTTTTAAAAGTTTCAATTTTCTCAAGATATGATGTACTTTGAATCGGAATACGAATATTTTAAATATACCAAAATTTTCAATTTAATAGCCTAAAATCGGAAATCAATAAAATTTAAAATTTTCCTTTATATTACAAAAATATTTAACATAATTTCTAACACCTGATTTTCGGTATTACAACACTTAACCCCCTAAAAACAAATTGCGTTCTCAAAATTTCAAAACACAATTTATACATCAAAGAGTTGCGGGTGTTGCTTCCGCATTGATTCTTCTGTTTCCCAAGTCTGTTCTTCCACAATGTTGTTTCTCCACAATACTTTAATCATGGGAATTTGCTTATTTGTTAATTGCTTGAGCTGCCGTCAAGTATTTGTACAGGTTGTACTTTGAAACTCAAATCTAGGTTCAACTTTATCGGAGGAGTTTTAATTACATGAGAAGAATCCGACAAATACTTCTTTAGCATTGACACATGAAACACATCATGAATTTTCTCCAAATCCAAAGGAATTCCAGTCGATAGGCCATATTTCCAACCCTCTCAAGGATCTTGAATGGCCCAATGTACCTTGGATTCAATTTGCCTCGTTTTCTGAACTGAATTACACCCTTCCAAAGCAAAACCTTAAGGAAAACCATATCTCCGACTTCGAATTTCAAAGGTTTTCGTCGTTTGTTAGCATAGCTCTTCTGTCTATCCTGAGTCACTTTTATTCTCGTCCGAATCACCTTTACCTTTTCTGTCGTTGCTTCTATTAGCTCGACACTTTTAATCTTCCACTCTCCAACTTCATCCCAACAAAATGGAGTTCGGCATTTTTTTTCATAGAGAGCTTCATAGGGAGCTATCCCAATACTAGCTTGATAGCTGTTATTGTATGTAAATTCAACCAACGGTAGGTGCCTATCTCAACTCCTTTAGAAGTCCATCACACATGCCCTTAACATGTCTTCCAATGTTTGGATTATATCTTCGGATTGTCCATCCGTCTGCGGATGAAATGCCATGCTTAATTTCAATTTGGTTCCCAAAGCCTCTTGTAATTTGGGCCAGAATTGGGAAGTAAATCGGGGGTCACAATCTGATACAATCGACACTGGAACCCTGTGGAGTCGGACAATCTCAGTAAGATGCAGTTTCGCCAATCTCTCCAAAGAGCAAGTATTCTGAATCGGAAGAAAGTGTGTCGACTTTGTGAGTTTGTCAACTATCACCCAAATAATATCATGACGACTCGGAATACGTGGCAATCCCACCACGAAATCCATAGTGATGTGCTCTCATTTCCATTCAGGTATAAACAATGACTGAAGTGTTCCAGCCGGTTTCTGATGTTCAGCCTTGATTTGTTGATACACTAGACACCTTGCTACAAATTCGGCTATTTCCCGCTTCAACCCCGACCACCAATAAGTTTCTTTGATGGTTTGGTACATTTTAGTGCTTTTGAGATGCATAGCATAAGTCGAAGAGTGTGTTTTCTCAAGAATGGCCTTCTGAAGCTCATTATTTTTTAGAACACATCCGTTTCTCATACGTCACCATGTTATCCTCCCAAACATAGAAATCACCAGTTTCACCCTCACGAACCTTCTGTACTATCTCCCTTAGCTCCTCATCAGTTGCCTGGAGCTCTTTAATACGACCCACCAAGGTTGGTCGAATTTCGAACTTCGCCACGAGTGCACCATTGTCATCACAGACTAATTTGGCTCCAAGAGTACGAAATCCAACTAGGCATGAGATGTAAGAATTCCCCTGAGTAGAAGAAGAAAATGAGGACTTCCGGCTTAGAGTATCCGCAACTACATTCACCTTACCCGGGTGATAATCAATCACCAGATCATAATCCTTAATCAGCTCTAGTCATCTCCTTTGCCTCAAATTAAGCTCTTTTTGAGTAAGCAAATACTTGAGACTCTTGTGATCGGTGTAAATTTTGCACATGGCTCCATATAAATAATGTCGCCAAATCTTCAAAACAAATACGATAGCAGTCAGCTCTAGATCATGGGTAGGATAATTCAGCTCGTGCTTCTTTAACTGTCGAGAAACGTAGGCGATAACTCTGTCGCACTGTATCAAGACGCATCCTAACCCCTGTTTACTGGCATCACTGTAGACAATATAATCACCACCAGCAGTGGGTAGAGCGTGTATAGGAGTCGACGTGAGTCTCTTTTTGAGTTCTTGAAAGCTCTGCTCATATTTATCTATCCATTCAAACTTAATTCCCTTCCATGTCAAGCCAGACAATGGAGCTGCAATCTTGAAAAAACTCTCTATGAATCTTCGGTAGTACCCAGCCAAACCGAGAAGACTACGCACCTCGGTGACATTCTTGGGTTGTTCCCATTTCAGAATTGTCTCAACTTTCTTCGGATCGACAAATATTCCTTCTCCGGATACCACGTGTCCCAAAAAGCCAATTTTCTTCAATCAGAATTCACACTTTGAGAACTTAGCATACAATTGTTTATCTCGGAAGGTCTGTAACACAATCCAAAAATGTTCTTCAATATTTTTAGAGTACACTAGGATGTCATCAATGAAAACAATGATGAACTTATCAAAATAGAAATGAAAAATTCGATTCATAAGATCCATGAAAGCTGCCGGAGCATTCGTTAGGCCGAAAAGCATCATCAAGAATTCATAGTGCTCGTACCACGTCCTAAACGTAATCTTGGGGACATCATCTTACTTTATCCGCAATTTCCCTTAATATCATGCAAAATCTCTAATATACCTCAAATTCAAAATTAAGCAACTAAGATCTCATAATGTTCTAAAATATCAAGTTCGGGTTCTAAGAAATTTACCTGTAACTATATCAGGGTTGTTCTGGGCATCCTCGTTGGTCATAGCATAGATTCTAGTCTATACCCTAATTTGCAGACGCTAAGTTGGAGCAGCCACAGTGTTGCTCCCTGTCACCGTCCGTGGTATGCTAGCTCGAGGTGGAATAGAAGTATTTGCTTGACTGCCCATCGATCCACCAGGGTGATCCCTACTTGCTTGTCCTCCTCGTCCCAACTCTGGACAAACATTGCAGAAATGGCATTCCCTTCCACAGTGGTAGCACCTTTTGGGTGCTTGGCAAACCCCAAAATGAATCTTGCCATAGTTCTTGTATTTTTCCATCCTATTTCTCGTTGATTGGCTTCCCAAAATAACACTGGAAGTAGAAGGTTTAAATTGGGACACACGTTGGCCTTGTGGAGAGCCAACCGGTCCTGAAACAGATTCATCCCTGAAAGAGCCCAAACTCCTGCTCTTCTTAGAATTTTGGCCCGGTATAAAACCACTGGGCCTCTTCCTCTTCCAATGCTCTCGAACTTTTCCTCTTTCTATCACCATTTTCTCGGCCCTTAAGGCCAAATCCAGAACATCTTAGAATGTATGCCCTTTTGTGATTGACAATTTCTCATACTCAGATTCAGTCCCGATTCAAATTTCGCACATAGGGACTCCTCGGAATTCACAAACTCCGGAACATAAGTAGCAAGTTCCCTTAATTCTACTTCGTAATCAGACACCGTCTTGTTTCCCTAAATAAGATTGAAGAACTCATCTCTCTTCTGGTCCCTATAGAACCGAGTGTAATATTTTTCTTCAAAAACTCTAAGAAAATCTACCCAAGAGAGAGGTGTGGTTGCCCTGGCCTTCTCATTCTCCCACCAGATTCTGGCTCTCTTATCCAGCAATTTCACCGCCATCCACAACTTTATCTCATCACTTAATCTCATATCGATGACAGTCTCCTGAACTCGGCCAATCTATTCCTTAGCCACTGAGGCATCACAAGTGCAGAAAAAAGTGTCACATCCTAGTTGTCTTGCCTCTTTGAGTAGCTTTGACAACTCAATTGTAGGACGTTCGGTTGATGCAACAACCGGTGGAGCAGATGCTGTGGGAATACTAGGTGCCACAGCCGGTGTAGAAGGAGGAACTAACGGAGGAACAGAAGATTGGGCAGAGCCTGATACTGTGCGCCAAAAGAACTCCACCACTCTATCACTTGCTGGAGTGCGGCTATAGGAGGTGGAGGAACCCCGATTGAAGGAGCCAGGTGTGTGCTTGTGGTAGCTGGAAAAGAAGTTAGAGCATGTGAGGATGATTCATTCTCGCGCTCAGGAGGAGGAATCTCACTAATGTTCCTCGTCCTTTGTCTAGGCGACATGGTTCCTACAAGAAGAAGCACTATCTTAAGCTCACTGGATTAGGTATCGTAGTAAACATTTAACCCCCTAAAAATAAAATTAAACCTAGTCCATAAGGATCCATGGAAAATTTTGTACATTTCTTAAAAATAAATCTTTAAAAATCGAAATTTTCAGAACAACAAATATTTTAAAACCTTTGGAAAACTATTGGGACATTTGGAAATATTTTAAGTCTTTAAACATTCAAAATCGTGATCCTATGATCTGATACCAACAGAATTGTCACGCCCCAACTCTCCCGTCGAGCACGTAACAACCGTCGCGTTATCTCGGCATACAGGCATGACCTCCCCATATATCGGGATAGCGCAAGACATTCAAATTATACAATAAATTTTCGAAAATATAAAACCTATCAAAATAAGGAAATCATATAACAACTCGCATGCAAAGGACTCATCCGGTCCATCCCTGTACACACAAGCATGCGTCGGCACACAATCGGGGAGAGGATCATGTACATGCATGCATGCATTGTGGCCGTCTCAGCCAATCCAGAATTTTCAAGCATTTCATAGAGTTTACAAAACAAGTTATAAATCTAGAAATCCAAGTGAAATATTCCAAATGTCCCATTTCAAAAATAAATATCTTTCAAACATGAGTTTACACAAAATAATGAAATCTCAAATCGTAATGATTGGATTTTATCGATACTTACTCGAAAACTCAAACCAGTATCAGTAAAATCCACACGATATGAGATGTACAGAACTTCTTTTCCATGATCCAATGACCTACAAACTCCCAAAATAAATACATAATCCATACCTACCCAAAATCAATCCGTAAAAGTGGACGTCGTCTCCCTACACGTCCTCTAAAAATGTTTAAGAGGGGGCGAGTATTTTAAATACCTAGTGAGTGGAGTGCAATGGTATGCAGCATATAAATGAGGGGTGAGAGTGGTGATGCCCAATTACATATATCAAATGTAATTTAATGCAATAAAGAAATTCATTTACATAAAATCATTTATATCAAACCACTATAACTCATATAATCAAATCAAACAATCCAAATTCATTTTTCCATAAATTTTGGGGTGTGCCAAAAACATTATCCTACCAATGGCAGTTGGCAGGATCCGCCAAAAGATTTTCTATAATTTTTGCATAAAACTCCCGTTTCCCTTTGGCGTTGGCCCAGAAATTTTTTTCGTGGGGTGCTATCACGTCATTCGGCCGACTTGAGTGACTTTCCAACCCGCCACCTCCAAACCTCTAATTTAATCATAAGTTAGCCCAAACCATGCCGCTCCGCTGACCAGGTCCGTGATAGGATTCAGACTATAATCTTTTTCCAGCGCCATGTTACCACATTCAATTTCATAATCAATTTATGCTCAATATATAAAATAGCGCAACATTTCACAATTCATATGTATATACAAACGTAACATGGTGCAAACAAATCAATATTCAAACTTAAGAGTTATAGATTTATCACAAAATTCATTTCAGGCTCACCACAATCACAAAATATTATAAATTCATTTCAAAATCAAATTTGCAAATCATATTAAAATCATTTATTCATTTAGATGATACATAACCATCCACTCACCTATAGGAAAGGTATTCACTCCCTATTTCCACAATTCAATCCAATAAAATCTTACTCTGATTCTCAATTGATTTTCCTAAATCCACGATCACAATTTAATCATCAATTTTTCAGTTATTTTTAGGGTTTATCAATTTTCCCTAATTTTGTACAACTCTAACATTTTCAGACATATTTCAATTGGACTTCAAGGAAAGCTTTTTTAATTAGTCCAACAAGGTTCTATTATCGTTTAACATGTCTCTTTCATATTAAACAGTCTAAATTCATATAGAGTTTAGACAACCCTAATAATTACATACAGAATTTCAGGAAAATACATTTTCTTCGAATACAACATATTTTCAGGATATATATATACAAGTCTCTCATTCTAAATTCCACCTAAATTCGATCAGTATTTAAAGGGACTAGAAATTTCCTCACCTAGGGTTTTCACAGTTCACAGCCCTCGTCCGAATGCCTCCTCAATCAAATCCGTGATCTGCAGAGCTTCCTAACTGAAGCAAAGTTTATCAATTAGGCCTAATTACTTAGAAAAATCAAAACCCTAGAATTAGGATTAGAAATCAGTCTTTACGTGCGCAGAGAAAGAATCGCAGTCTCGGCCTAGGGTTTTCGAAATCTGCTACTGTTGTCGACTTGGGGCTTTGCGAAGGGTGCAGAAGGGAGTTGCAGTAGCAGGGGACACCGCGCGCAAGCGAGCGAGCGAGGGAGAGGGAGACAGAGTGTTGTGCTGCTATCGCGTGCAGGATAGAGAAAGAGAAAGAAAGAAAGAGAGAGATAGGGAGAAAGAGATGAACGACTGCTAGGATGGGTGGCGGTCGGACGAAGGCGGTGGTGACGGTGGCGGTGGAAGGCAGAGAGTGGCGGGAGAGAGGAAGAGAGTGACGAAGAGAAGATTCGGGTGAGAGAGTGAGAGAGAAACGAAGGAGAAAGAGGGATTAGGGTTTCTAATCCCTAATCCCAATTAAAAGGGGAAACAGCGTTTTGCCCCAAAACGCTGCGTCTCCTTATTTCTTTTTTTTTTCACTTTATTTTTGAAAGTTTCAATTTCTTCAAGATAGGATATACTTTGAATCGGAATACGGATATTTTAAAAGTACCAAAAATTCTAATTTAATATCCCAAAATCGAAAATCAATAAAATTTAAACTTTTCCTTTATATTACAAAAATATTTAACACAATTTCTAACACTCGATTTTTTGTGTTACAATGTCACTATTGTGCCCCTTGTCGGGAAGAAAGTTCAGGATGAGTTTTTGGTTCTTATTTCATTCATAATTTTTTGCTCTGCTTTGTAAAAAGTGACATCCAGACCCATAGAACATTAATTTGATCACACATCCTGGAGCATGATTTTGTCATCCTTGCTAATTGTTTGATTTCTTCTGCTTCATTTAGTATTTGATCATACAGTCATGCCTTTAGCTTATTTTGTTGGCTCTTATAATTACTTTATTTTCTTTTAAGATCTGAGCATTTTTTGTTTTCCTTCCGTGATAGGTATAAGTCTTTGAAAGCTCACATAAAGTTCATGGAGTCCCAAGGTATAGCAGGAGTTAGTGATCACAGTTTGCTGTCTTCCAGGGCAGCACCAATACCGGTTGAAGAGGAAGAACAGCAAAACACAAGGTGAAACATACTTGTGGGAGCATAGATTAGTTAGTTTTCCTTTGTGCTGTATTTCATATTGAATGTGTTTGTTGTAGAGAATGATTAAGTTGTGAAAAACATCTCAAATGGTTCAAATTTGTGGGTGCAGGAGGAAAGAGACCGCATGTGTGAGGAATCCATCTTCAAGATCTTCACTTGAACGTGATGTTGATGGGTAAGCCTTTTGTATATCATTTAATGTACTTCAAAGTTAATCAAAATAGATCCGGGGTGTATTTCCTTAAAACTGTCTTTGACAGTGTTAACAGGGCTGAGTATGCTTACAATTCAAAGGACGTGAAAGTGCATAGGAAACTCTCATCTCCCAAGGATGAGGAAAATTCACTGGGGGCAGATACTGAAGACATAATTAATTGACTTAGCCAGATATTTGCGGGCAAGGTAAGAATTTCCTTAACATGATTAGAAGACTCTAATTTGTGGTAATACTTTGTAGACGTGGTTAGTTAAAGCAACGATCAGGTATTGCACCTGGGGTTGAGGATAGAGAAAACAGAACAGAAATGTCTGCCCTAGAATGTTAGGCATGTGTCTGAGGATTAAACTATGTTTCCACCATGGGTGCAATAATTAGTCTAGAGAAGGGGGCTTGCATGTACAAATGGTACTCACCGCTCATTTTGGATGAACCACTTCAATTAAGATTCTATTTGTCCATAAGGTTGTTTTGGGCATGTGAGGTGAAACCTTCACTCAGAGGTTCCTGATTTCCGATCTAAGCTTGCTGAATACAATAGCATGCTGCTAAATTTGAACAGATTCTTGTGCACTCCAGGCAACAATTTCTAGATTGCATGATAAAGGAGGGAGAATAAAAAAGCAAATTGCTGAACTGAAGATGGAGCTTGAGATGTTTAGGATAGCAAAAATAAGTGGAATGGGGTTATTGATTTGGATGATTTAATTGATAAGCTTCAAAGAACATTGAATGTGTTGTAGAGTAGAAGGTTGGGTGCAAGCTGTAACTTGTTTTGACTAAAGGCGGAGGTTCACCTTTGAAGTATTATTTTCTATGGATTTGGATGCCAAATTTTGTTGTATATCATCATTTGCTCGATGATTAAGGTTTTTAAGAATGTTGTGTATAGTGGATACATAAGCAATCAGCTTCATTTTGATTGTGCAGAAGCCGTAATGTTGAATGTTCATAGTTCTTCCCTCTATATTTTTCCTGCCTCTATTTTTCTTTGGCATCAAAAATTCTGCCTGAGATCTCGAGTGCTCACTGCATCTTTATTAGTGGTACACCCTTACACACCAATCTTAAGGTAATCTTAAATCCTTTATTTGCTTATGTTATTGGGTATTCTTCTCATTTCAACTAGTATGCTTCAATTATATTTGTGTTGTTGAAGTAGATGTTATAAAATAAACTTTAAATGCTTGTTATTTAATATTTTGTTTTCCTGCCTTCTGATTTGGAACTTTGATCCCTGTTCAACTTTTGTTGCCATGACTTTTTGGGTGACAGGAATGGGTAACCATCTCGCTTAATTATTATTATTATTATTATTATTATTTGCCTATTGTGTTGGTCTTCTTGTTGTCTGACGCTTGAGATTGTTTCAGATTCAAGCACAACGATATCAGGTTTCCCTTCTATGTGGAAATGACAAATGTGCCACAGACGGGAAAAGGAGAATAGGCTATGTGGTTTGTTCGTTCACATTTTGTCAAACAGGTCCTTCTTTAATTTCCTCGAGGTAATGTTTACTGGCACACGCGACGGCGATTCTCTGTTGTTGTTTTAATTTCCTCGAGGTAATGTTGTTATGCAACTTTTTTCTCTTACGCATTTTGTCAAACAGGTCCTTCTTTAATTTGTTTCTTTAACAATCCGTCTAAATTGTGGAATTCATTCTTGAATTTTGTCCTCATTGATTAGGAAGTGGAGGCCTATTTGATTCTACTTTGGTCACATTTAAATTGGGTGGGGCTGGTGTCTTAGTGTAAGTATTGGAATCATTATAACAAAGAAAGATTATTCACTTGTTTTTGGTAATGACTTTCAGAGTGGGATAGTAATATGGGAGCAGTCTATGAAAGATTCGGAGTCATCATGGTGGGAGAAGGACGTGCAGGGTCTGAAGCTGCGCTTGAATCAGCTCATTTGGGAGCGAAAACTCCTCTTCTTATGTTAAATATCGATGGAATTGCTTGGCAGGTAAAGTTTTGGGCACCCATGTATCACCTGTGCTTTACATCTGTTTGTGCTCTTCTGAATGCAGCACATTCTTTTGCTACTAAGGTTTTTCATACGATATTACAGAATCATGTTCTGTAAGATGGAGGGTTAAAGGAGAAATATAAAGAGGTGGTATCACATATAATATACCAATTCCACTCTTATGTATGGTTTTAAGTAAATCACCTGCACATATAAGTAATGGTGCTATATTGTTGATAATTTTCTACTGGAATGCACCAGACTTGCTAGTAGAAGAGACATTCTGAAATTATGATTTCAGTAGCATATTTGCTGTTTCTGATGGTATATCTGTTTGTAGTTATTGACTGCTTTCCAGTTAAGATTGGTCTATGGTTGTATCACATTTGAATTGAAATGAATGCAGTGTCCATATTCACATCTGTGTGTGCATATTATCAATTCACGTGGAAAGGCAAGTCTATTTGTAAGCATTGCATATCATCGATTCATGTGAAGCTACTGATGGAATTTCCACTATCTTTAACGACGTATTTACTTATTTATCAGCAGTCCAGATCTTTCTATCAGGGAGACATTGCTGACAGATATTTTACTGGGGAAGAATAATAATGTTGAAGGTTTATGCACCGTCTGTCACTCTCACTTCTGCATGTTTTGTAAGTGGTAAGATTTGGGTTGGAATCTAGGGCTGCTGGAAGATTCGGAGAATCTGCATCACATGGACTTACTGAAAATTTACAGCAGCTAGGATTTGAAACTGATCCGCTAAAAACTGGAACTCCAACACATGTGGATTGTCTTACTTTTGATTTCTCTGGGTTGGAACCCAGCATGGAGATCAAGAGGTCCTTCTTCCTAATCTTATTTTTGTCCAGTAATTTTGCATATCGCAGCACTTAATTGTTTGAGTCATGGTTTATATTTTGCTTGATTGCATCGTATGTGATAAGTCTTCAAATCATCATAGCAACCTACGTCTATGATCTAATGACTCAACATCATCTATGTACTTAGGTTATATTTCTCCTATGCACTTTTGAACTTCTCGGTTTTCACCCCTTCAAATTACACACATGCACACAACTGCCACATCCTAGTGGGGGGGTGCTGCTTGATGTGGGGCATTTTTGGAACATGATGGCCCTCCCTTTTTCTCTTGGTGTGGACCCACCCCACCTTGGATTTTTCCTGGCACTAAATCATCAAAATCCATGTAATTGCGTCAACCAATTGGCTGACATAAATAACTTTGTGAACCATGTGGCTAGCGGGACAGTTGTTCGGATTTTCTTGTTGAGTTTGTGCTTTGACCTCAATTGAATCCTTTCTTGTGATGAAATGGAAATAGTTCTCACGACCCTCTCTTCATTGGCATGATGTGCTAATATGGGTCACTCACACCTGTGCACATGATGTTCTTTGCCTTGTGATCAAGACAATATTGACAATCTTGTAAACCTTCTACATGGTAGGATCTAACGCTCCTCAATCTCAAGTACACCATGGTGGTCTCAGTGGCACAACAAACCAAGGATGACGCCTGGATGCTAGGACAGCCTATTTGGTGCAGCAGTGAAGGGAAGGCACCTATATGCTATGACAGCCTATTTGGTATATGGCGGTGCTCTGAAAG
The DNA here is from genome assembly GCA_037126225.1 of Dillenia turbinata. Taxonomy (NCBI): domain Eukaryota; kingdom Viridiplantae; phylum Streptophyta; class Magnoliopsida; order Dilleniales; family Dilleniaceae; genus Dillenia; species Dillenia turbinata. Next base: position 25,189,934 of record JBAMMX010000019.1, read on the forward strand.
TTTGAACAACTTGGGTGCAAGGCATTCACTTCTTCTGAGCAATATTTGCGACTCCCAAGAAGCAGCTCTCAGTCGGATGTGCATAACTCATGGTTTAGTGGCCGGATTATAGAGAGACTCGCACGGTCTTTTTTCCTGTAGAAGGCCACTGTGGGGAAAGCAGTTGCTGTCATTGCTTTATGGCAAAGTTTGAGGAAGTCAACCTTGGCGCATGCACCGCAGGCATGAGCAAAGTCAGCCTATTCGGAGATATCATAGGTATGAATTTAATTGAGGAGATAATTTTAAATAGAAATAAATGATATAGAAGAATTCATATAAATTAAATCTTTTTTTTTTTATCTCTCATATAGTGAATCCCAAATTTTAATATAGAATATTTAAATTATTGTTATTGTTATTTCTGCTTTCCCCACGGGGAGGGGTTTTGAAGGTGAGGGCTGTGGAGCAATGCCTTAAGCAACACATCCTTATTTATTTTGACCCATAACACATTCTACACGGGACATGCATTTTGCTCCAAAGCTTCTATTGCTGACCCCTGGGTAAAGACCTTTAGTTATTGCTGCCACTTACTCATGATATGCTCCTGAACTTGCACCATCCCTGACCATAGCTGTCTTGTTCTAAGACTACCTTTCTCAGTCATGTTCCCCCTTTCAGACATTCCCACTTTGATGGCCCAACTTTCATTGCGGCTTTTGAATGATTTATTGACCTATGTGTGATCTAGACAGCATAAAAGTTTGTATGCTCATGCCCATTATCAGTGTTTGTGATGGTGAACTTTCACCATTTTAAGCTTGACCTCAATTGATGATGGCAGGTTAGTTGGTTCAGTTTTGATCTAGAATTTCATATTTAAAGGGAGTAAATGGGCTTTTACTTGACACGTACGACAAAGAATACTGAGACTCCCACCTATGGTGGTTAGGTTGACATAAAGGGTCCAAGATATCATCCCTCCGTTGAAGATAAGGTATTCATCTCGATTCTATTTCTTATAGTCTGCTACATGCACGCTCTAGTAAATCCCTGCCCTTGTTATCCGTTCTTAAAAGAATAATATCTAATTGAATCAGGTAGAAAGGTTGTTATAAATTGTCTTCTTCTATTTCTCTATTTTAAGAACTTTGGCCTCTTTTATATGCAAACATATCTATTTGCTCTGTATTGTTAGATTCCTGCATTAGCAACCAAACTGATTATAACTACTCCATAGTTTTATGTTCTTTTATCTTTGCAAATAGGTGTTAGGTTTTCTGAGAAATCTTATGATGCATTAATTATTCCTTCACAAATATCATACTTGACTTTTAAATTTTGCTTACTTGCGTATGACGTTTTCTATTTAGAAAATCGGACTGTTGTTTCAGATTGTGAGACTTCGAGGCAAAGAGTCTCACCAGATTTTCCTTGAACGGTCGAAGTGTGCTTGAGCTCTATGTGCAGGTCTGCTAAACTTTGATGTTCATCACTTACAATTCAGAGGACTATTTCAAATGTCTTGGTTTATGCAAATTCTGGCCTGTTCTTTCATATTTGTTGTTTCTTGAACAAAAATCCTGTAAAATACAGGCAAAGAAAAAACAAAATTGTGGATCACACAAGTTATTTTTTGAATGTAAAATTCAAGAAATTTGTTACTGAAGTAATGAATGGTGATAACAATTTGACGTTACCGGTGGTATGCAGGAAGAGAATCAGCCACTAGTCTTTTGTAACTCGTGGATTTTCAGAACTATCAATTATATTCCTTCTGGACTATAATCATCATTTGTGAAGCTGCATAACTAGAACCCCTTATAGGACATTCTTGTGCCTTCTCAATTTTGTCAATGATTGCTGGTGAGTTTAATCACACTCTTTGCTACTTTCTGGTGGTCCAACCAAATACATGCGCCTTTGTATTAAGTGGTAGCATCATTGTTATAAAAAGGAAAAAGATACTTTTTCAAATGGTTATGCATACTCCATCCTACTAGATACTTCATCAGATGTTTTGACCTTCTACAGGGGCTCTCAACGGGCTTACCTTAGAGACTACAGTTGCAATTTGTTGATGACATTACGTGGACTAGAGAATGTTCACCGCTGAGTCCTGCTTATGCTGTGGAGTATGACTATTTGCCTGCTTATCAGTGCTCCAGATCTCTTTTGACTAAGAAAATCTAGCGACTTTTCTTCTCGTCGCATAAGTGGGACATCTGGCTATGAGGAAGCTGCAACACAGGTTTTTATGTCCTACATTGTTTTCTTCTCTTCTCCGTCTTTACCGCCATTGCTCATGCATTTTTCGAGGCCATGAAAGCAGTTTTGCTGCATGTATTTGGTTCGCCCTTTTTTGATTTTATATTTTTATTTTGGCAGATAGGGTATCATTTCTGGAATGAATGCTGCCAGGCATTCAGATGCCAAGTCCGACTTGGTTCTTGAGAGGGAAAGCGGTTATATTGGTATTTTGATTGATGATCTGGTCACCACTCGGTCAAATATTAACGATGATGCAACATTTTTTGGTGGCACCCTCCTCCTGATATACCTGGGTGGGTCCCATTGCCCCCCCCCCCCCCTTATTTTCGTATTCCTTTTTATATTAAATAATTTTAAATTTTTGATTAAAAGAAAAAAACCCACCCCCCCTCATATTTAAACTTTATGAGAATCACTAATTTTAGATTTAGTTGAAATCGGTATAATTTTTCTTTTGTGATAAGTAATATTTTCTTTTTAGTGGACTCAGAAAAATATATAGAGAAATGAATGAAATTTAGTTGATATAAAATAGATTTTAAAAATTTTATATATGAAAATTTTAAAAGAAAAATTAAAACCATTTAGTCTATTATAAACATCATTTTCAACACTTTTCAAATTCAAAATCTTAAAAAAAAAAAAAGGATTAAATTAAAATTAACAAAAGCTATATTAGTGAAAATCACATTAAATTAAATCCAAATCCTTTTTTAAAATGAAAAATAGAAATAAAAAGGAAATCTAAACTCTTAAAATTGAAAAAAAAAATAGAAACTCTTAAAATTGAAAAAAAAAAATAGAAACGGTGAGTTGAGAGCAACGGCTATATATCAAAAGGGGAAAAATAATGAAAAATAATTAGAAACTCTTAAAAATGGAAAAAAAAAATCAAATACCGAACGCTGGAATTGATGACGGAGAACCAAGTGCCGGAGTTGACGACGTAGCACCGAAGGCAGGAGTGGTGGAAGGAGTTCCGAACATGGTTTAGGGGAGAGAGAGAGAGAGAGAGAAAGTGAGAAGAAATGGAAGCGAAACCCTAATTAATTGAGGACCTGCCTGACCTCCATGGATTTGCGGTTTGGGTTTTGGTTTTCCGTTTTCAGCGTTTCTTGATGTCTCTCCCTCCCCTCGCTTTTTCGCGTTTTGGGAATTCAAAATTGTCTTGGGGTTTTGGATCCGAAGGAGACGGTTCGAACGCCGCTAGCAATAACATTTTTTCCTTTTTATTTTGAAAACTATAATTTGGACCCGAAACCTTTTCGTTTTTCAAATTCGGTCCTATAGTTTTCGTTTTTTTCGTTTTGAGTCCTAAACTGAAAATTTTGTTTCCAATCAGGGACTGAAACTGACCTTAAGATTTTTTTCAGATTGCGGGTCCAAATTAGGTCAAGTTTTACTTTATTAAACTCTTAATCCTTAGCTTTCTCTTTATTTTTTAAATTTAACTAAATTGATTGATTTATATTTTTTCTTTTTTTTTTTCATGTGCACATATGTATATTAGCTACATCATTCACCTCTCTTGACTTCTGTATGATCCTAACAAAAAGTTTAGAGTTTAATTAATTATAATCAATATCGATTGTCAATTAGAAAAATTCAATCTAACTTATCCTTTTTTATTTTATTTTATTTTTAATATTTTTAATTAAAATAAAACTTTTAATACAAAATATAAAATCTCATAAGTAAAAATTAATTTTGTTTAACAAATTAAATTATCATGATGTCCATAATATATTTTAATGAAATTCCAATCTAAATGCAATTCTCATCTTTTTTCGGCCGATCCATTTATACATCCCAATCCCATAGCTTCCCTTGGCTGTGTCCATCTATCTCATACAAAAGTAATATGAAATTCTTAATTTATCTCCATGAGGGCTAAAAGCAGGCTAGACTTCATTTGAGTGGGGGGAAGGGGGGGTTTCGACCCTAGCCCTGGAGTTCCAGGGAAATGCTCATGGAAGAGCAAATATGCCTATAGAATGTTTCTGACAATCACCAAATAAACCCCCCCCCCCGGCCCCAAAAAAAAAAAACCCAAAAAACCAAAAACAAAACAAAAAACCAGGTTGAGTTTCATACTAAAGGTAAGTTTAGGACCAACATTTTGCAGTGCCAGTTCAGGGGCTAATTCACAACCAGGCATACAGGAGAAAATAACGTAATAAGCAAACCCGATGAAGCAAATAATGGTTCATGCACATTGTTCTCGGAAAGCAAAGACCAGACTAACATTATCAGTATCAAAATTATTTGTTGCATGCCATCAACCTTTTGCAACTGGATTAGACTATTCAAGACCATAATAAGCATTAGGCCTTAATTGTTACGCTGCACAAGCACAAACCAGATGGCTTAATCTCAGAAGTCTTCCACTCTGAACCAGGGGCAGCATATGGATCATATAGCAGAGTGTGATAGCCAGGTTCTTCTTCTAGAGAGAAAAGTAGAAGCTTTCCATCTAATATTCCTAATCGGAAACCAATGCTGGAGCTCCCAGTCACTGGAACTGACACCATCTTCCAAGTATTGTCAACAGAATTAAACACTGCAAGCTTGCGTTCATTCTTCCATTCCAAACAGAAGAGCTCCTTCTCTAGCACAGCATGAGATGTGACCATGACACGTCCATTCTTCATCTCGCACCAACTGTGCTTGTCGGGGCTGTATACATCAACGAACCTTGAATTTCCAATTCTGAAGCTTGACCTTCCACCCATCACATAAAGCTTTCCTTCGAATCCACAAGCAAAGCAACCACACCTTGGTCTGCGAAGACTCTCAATTGGGGTCCACTTGTTAGTGTCAGGGTTGTAAACCTCTGCACTGGAGAGAATTTCTCCATCCATCCCATAGCCCCCAACAGCATAAACCACACCATTAACTTCAACACAGGCAAACTCATAGCGAGCTACATTCATGCTCGCCAGTTTGCTCCACCTGCAATCAGTGAGTACAAATTAGAAACCAGTAATCAGTAAGGCATGCCAAAAACATCTTGTATCTACTACAAAGGCAACAATGACGTCTCAACAAAGAAAAAAAGTATAAAAATGTAAAACAAATCCTTTTGTTTCTCCATCAAAAGAGCCTGGTATAATGGCACACGGACATTGCCTCATAGTCACATGATTTAGTGAAGTTGATTAGTCTGTATGTATGACAAGAACCACTACAAAAAGTGGAGGGCATAGACCATGCGTACTTGATAAACATGTCCAAGCCCAGAAATGAAGCACAGAATCATTGCTAATTACATAGGCAGGCAGTTTCTCAGTAGCCAACTATGCAGGCAGCTATTTTCTCAAAATACAGTAATCAGAAATGTAAGAATAGCAAAGATTGAAATCAGAGGTTGAAAACCTGGATATCCAGAGATGCTTAGGTAGAACATAAGTTAACAGACCATGAAGAACAATCACTGATACATACAGGACATGACACGGCACATGACACAACTTGGATATCAAACACGATAAAAATACAGAAGTTTACACTATTTTTTAAGTTAGAGAATGTCGTATAGTGTTGTGTCCAAAGAACTTGTCCATCGGACATAATTAAAGTGCAACATAATAGTTGACTAATATCTGGCAAGAACAGTCAATTGATAATTAAGTGCATGTCAGATCAATCATTCTTCTTTTAATCATCTTTCAATGATGCATTAGCAGCACTTTAATTAATTAATTAATGTCACAATCTACAACAAATGCTAATATGTGGGAGACTTTTGACCATCTAATAACACCACAACTCTTCACTATTATATCTATGCAGATAAATCAAACACTAAATATACCTGTTGAGGCAGGAATCATATTGGTAGACATCGGACGAGGCTATTCCTGTCCCTTCAAGCATTGAATAGCCAGCCATCACAAGAAGCTTTCCATTGAGAACAACTACCCCAAAACCAGTCCTCAATGGGCCAGGCATCTGTGGAAGAAGCTGGAGCTTGTGACCGAAGCGGTCAAAAACTTCCCAATGA